>MJUU01073187.1:34987-67058 GCA_002080025.1 Modiolus philippinarum | reverse complement strand
TCCTTTCGGGTTATTGCTTCTGTGTTCGTTAACAAATTTATCTGTTTATACAATATGTTGCTGCTAAAGTAAAATATTAAAACGTACCAAATGTAAAGCACACGAGCAAAATCGAAAGCATCTCCTATAGAATGTGGTTTCGTAAGGAAGCGAAAATGTCCATATTTCTGAAATTAGATAATGATATTAATTAATTGACAAATGTTTACCACTGCATCAACAAACTCTTACAAGGGTCATTTACTTGGGTCAAATTGCTAGACAATGAGTGAATAAACAAACAAAAAAAAAATCAAATGACAAAACACTTGTTCCAAAAAAAAATAAAGGAATTAAAGATTAACGTATATACTTACATAAATATCTTCTTACATAGATTCACATATATAAATATCAAGATCAAAATTTTAGGCTTCAAGTTATTTTTTTTTTCAAAATTTAGACTGAATGACTTACAAATGCATGAATATGAAAAATTCATGAGGCAAAGATTATGTTCCAGTTATAATATACTGGAGGATAAATTCATTTCATCTTTGACTGAGAAAGAAATATAAACAATAGAAACAGTTTACAACTGAGAAGATACAAGAACAAAACTCCTTAATCCGTCAAGTTAGGACTATAACGTTTTTTTTTTAATAGACATCTGAATTTCCAGAGAAGGACTCACCTTAGTCATAGCTCAGTTTCAAACATATGTTAATATTGTAAATTTCAGTTGTAACTCTACGGACCAAATGGACAACCTGTGTGCATTTAGAAAATATATTTGTATCATGGGACAGTCGATTATTTCTTTTACATAATTTTGCTCAAAAAACAAAGAAACTGATCTTTTCATAGTCATTGTTTTGTGTCGTTTCATTATTTAGACCCTCTAAAAATTTATACAATGCACCACTCATGCACACTGATCAACGTCAAGTTTGAATCTGATTGGCATCATTGGCGCATTTGATGTTTAATTAGAATGTTGATAATTTCTATTTAGGTTATTTTTTTTTAAGGTAGATGGGTAGTCCAAAAATTTTTTCCATAGATTTTCTTTATTTTCTCAGGAAAGTTTCCTTTTTATATTAGCATTGAAATAAAAAAATAAAAAAGGGGGGTCACCGTGCTTGTTTTTAAAATAATTGATATCAAAATAATCAAATATTTCTAATGAATATATAGGGAAAAACAGGTATATTGTTGATTTCTTTAAAACTATTCCATAGATTTTTTTCTACTTTATTCATGTGTTAGCCCTTTGAACATACTTTCAAAAAATATAAAGAAAAATGGGGGTCACCGACTTTGTTTTCCATAAAATTTAAAAATTGTGAATTTTCATAGTGATATCTATGTAAAATATTTTTATCAGATTATCTCCCCTTTTCAAATATCTTGTTCCAACTTATTTAATTATCAAGTTACCATGCCTCGTCTTATTAGATAAAGACATGTAAAATCAACTCCATGTAGGTCCTTTGCATATTGTATTATAAATATAATATTGATTGATTTATTACAAATAAAAATATTTGCATATTTAAAAAGCAGATAATACCACAACAACATAAATAACGAATTCAAAATGGCGGAAGACTACCGATCTACCTTAATCTTAACATGAAGGATATTTCAGTCTCTTTTTTTTAGTATACAGGAAATTTGAAATTTATAATTTGTTTCATTTCCTAAGTCTTTTAACAGACTATTGTAAGGTATGTAAAAAAATGTTGAAACTGTCATTTTTGATAAATAAGTTAATGATTCATCTAAGTTTTTTAGTGTTTTAAAATCTCTATGAACATTGGTCATGCACC
Organism: Modiolus philippinarum; assembly: GCA_002080025.1. Lineage (NCBI taxonomy): Eukaryota > Metazoa > Mollusca > Bivalvia > Mytilida > Modiolidae > Modiolus > Modiolus philippinarum. The sequence continues at coordinate 65,247 of MJUU01073187.1, read as the reverse complement.
TTTTTTCGTGGTATTTAAACATGATGCGCTTGAAGAATGTGTTGTTTTGATATACATGTATTTCTTAGAATTGTAATGTTTATTTAAAAGTTTTTTATCTTTTTAATATAATACGGAAACGACGTTTCTATTATGTAGACAGGATCTTCGAAAATCCTGTTTGTAAAGGGATATGTTTTGAACACTACTGGGAATTTCATTTTTCCAGGTAAACCGATTACTTGCTTTTTGGAGAAATTCCTAAACAACAGGACACCTTATTGAGATCATACATATAATATCTAGTAGATCAATAGACCGTAATTAAAATAAGTCTGAATTAATTGTTGCAATGAAGTATTTTTTTATATTTCAATCCCGGGGGGGGGCATTTCCATTATAAATGGTAGTATATATGTGCCGCAAAACAGGGTCGTTTTTTTATACATGTCCTGTCATGATCAGGGTTGCTTTTTTCACTCCTGTCAAGAACTGGGTTACCCTTTTCATAATTTGTACAATTCGAATCTTTGTCCAGTGTTGGAAATAACATGTATTTTAATTTTACGTTTTCCAATTCTTGTAAACATCATTGTTCACCGTATTTGAGACCAAACAACATTTAGTCATTGACAAGATAACCATGTATTGTCATTGACAGGGGTATGATTTTCGAACTCGTTCATCTCGATCATTATCAAGTCATTAGCAGGGTTACTTTTTAACACTGAATGTCACTGACAGGATATGATTTTCAAAATTTCAGGGTCATGAACAGGGTCCGGTTTGACATTATCATTGGCACATATATACTAATTTNCCCCCCCCCCCCCCCGGGATTTCAATCACCTTTTTATGAATCTGTTCAAGATTTGCTAAAATTATCAAATTTCTCGGCTCGCTGCACACCAATCCCATCTATGTTTTTAGTTTCTCCATTTCTTCTAGCGTGTTTACACGTGTTTTTTATTTTTACTTTCCCCTAGAAGAAGAAATTTTATGTCCAAATATTCGGTTTGTTTACCCTTTTTTATCTTTTAAATTCAGATGTTTTCTTATTTTTGACTTTGCCTACTTCACACTACTGATTGTTGCATAACCACCTCGCAACACTTATTTTACCTTTTTATAGTGTGTCTTGCAATACTCACAACGAAAATTTATAACAAATTTTTATATCTCTTATTTTTGTCGCTCCCATTAGTGTGTTTACTGATGTTACTAAATACGTTTTCCAGAAATGTTCAAATCATTTGTGTAATATACATTGTACTATATTTCGGATGAGAATAATGGTCGATTGATAAACTAACAGGTAACGTACCATGTTTCTACTGTTTTTGTTTTGACCGCTTAAATTTGGACATCCCTTTCGGATTACAGTTTTAACGCCAACTGTCCATTTCTCCGAAAGCTTTCAATCCGAATCAATTGGAGCCGTCAGTTAACGAGTTCGACAGTTATTATCCAGACATCTCATTGATCCTACGGTATTTACTCTGACAGTACAGTGGTCGCCGCTCTAAATTTCATGTATTGATGATGTAGCGCCATTAATAAAACAGTTGTATGGAACACATAAAGCCGCTATATAATGAGTTCGCAAACTCATGAAACTGTTTTAAACATTTAAAAAACGGCTTATTTGGCTAGTTTAATATTAGTATCAAGTACTCTATATTTGTCTTGTCATAAAAGATTACGAAACCGTTGATCAAATTTGAAATTGGTCTCCGAGGCTGATAGCCAAAAGATTTATGTGTTTTACTTGTAAAATTGTCTATTCTACATTAAAATTATTAAACTGAAATATTCTTTACAAAGGGCCGTTAACGTTATAAAGTCGAAAAAATGTAATTATGAGAACTACTAAATGTCGTGTAACCTTTATTGATTGTTTTAGCCGAAAATTTGAAACTACACTTATATAAAAAGTATGGGTGTTCCACGGAACACATGTGTCGCCTGCACTATATATATATTAAAGAATTCATGTTTTGTTACAGAATGATAAAATCCAATAAAAGCACGAAAAATAACAATAAAGCAGAACAAAATACATTGTGAACATCAAAGCCTTCATGCAAGTTTGACTGAAAAGTACAAAGCAGTTTGAAGTAGTTGCAGATAGGGAGCCATACCCCTAAGACTCCAATAAGGTAAAATGATAAAGTCCAAAGATAGCGAGAAAATCTTTGAAAAATAAAGATTAAAGAAAACTAATTGCATGGTGCACATTTGCAATATATATTGAAGCATTCCTGCAAGTCTCGTTGGAAAGTACCCAGTGGTCTTTTATTAATTGCAGATAATGGAGGCAAACCTTAAAACTCTAATAAGCTAAAATGATAAAGTCTAAAGATAAGTAAAAAGTCTTACAAAGGAAAAAATATTCATGTTGCACATCTGCAATATATATTGAAGCATTACTGCGAGTTTGGTTAGAAAATACCCGGCTGTCTAGGAGGAGTTGCGGATAATGGAGGCAAATCCTAAGACTCCAATAAGCGAAACGACAAAATTAAAATAAAGCTGAGTTGTCATAGAAACAAAAACAAACAAACACAAAACCAAAAAACAAAAACAAAGTGCATGGTGCACATCAGATATACTGAAGAATTTCTACAAGTTTGGTTGGAAAGTACCTGGCAGTTTCGGAGGTGTTTCGGATAATGGAGGCATACCCTAAGACTCCAACAAACTAAAATGACAAAGTCCAATTAAAGCTTGAAAATCTGAAAAAAGTAAAATTAAAGAAACCAAACATGCATGGTGCACATCTACAATATATTCTGAAGCATTTCTGCAAGTTTGGTTGCAAATTACGTAGCGGTTTAGGAGGAGTTGCGGATAATGGAGGCAAACCCTAAGACTCCAATAAGCTAAAATGACTAAGTCAAAATAAAGTAGTAAAACTAGAAGAAAAAAAAGAAAAGAAAAACAACATGCATGTTGCACATCTACAATATATACTGAAGAATTCTTGCACGTTTGGTTGGAAAGTACCAAGCAATTTAGAAGGAGTTGTTGATAATGGAGGCATACCCTGAGACTACAACAAGCTAAAATGATAAAGTCCAATAAAAGTTTGAAAATCTGAAAAAAGTGAAATTAAAGAAACAAAACATTGCACATTTACAATGCATACTGAAACACTTCTTCCAAGTTTAGTTGAAAAGTTCCAAGCGGTTTAGGAGGAGTTGCGGATAATGGAGGCAAACCCTAAGACTCCAATAAGCTAAAATGACTAAGTCAAAATAAAATAGTAAAACTAGAAAAAAAAGAAAAGAAAAACAAAATGCATGTTGCACATCTACAATATATACTGAAGAATTCGTGCAAGTTTGGTTGGAAAGTACCAAGCAGTTTAGAAGGAGTTGTGGATAATGGAGGCATACCCTGAGACTACAATAAAGTAAAATGACAAAGTCCAATTATAGCTTGAAAATCCGAAAAAAAAAATTAAAGAAAAACAAAATGCTTGGTGCACATTTACAATGCATACTGAAGCACTTCTTCAAGTTTAGTTGAAAAGTTCCAAGCGGTTTAGGAGGAGATGCAGATAAGGTTAAAAATTTTGGAGCCATATAGACGGACGGACGCAAGACGACGAATAGTGATCCCTTTGTGTCGATTCTGCACTAGGTGCAGGCGGTACAAAAATGAGAGAAATAGCAAGAAATGTTTTATTGATAATTCACCAGACCAATAAATAGACAGCCAAATGCTTTAGCTGTGAATGATATCTCGATCAATAAGTATTTGTATTCGACGAAAAAGTTTTTCTTTATTGTGTTATCACTGAACTTCCTTCTTTGTTTTTTTTTCATTATTAATTTCGTTAGTGTCGTTTTGATAAACTTTTGTCAGTAGGTATCTGTGGTCAAAAGTGGTGTTTTGTAATCAGATGGACTTCTCATCCTTTTTCGTAAACTTTTAAGGAAAAGAATGAAAAGTTGCATTGTAATATGGCATGCCATGACATGCTTCAACACTCTTTATTATACTTTATTTCTATTTCCTTTTTACACTATTCCTCTTTATATACACTGATGGTCGATCACAAACATGCTTAAAAAACTTCCGACAATTTTCCTAATGCATCGTACAATGTTGAGCAGATGTCTATTAATGCCTTGCTTTTCGTTTTTATTACTTTTTCTTTCCCCCTTTTCTTTTTTTCTTGAAAATTGTGTGGTGCATTGAATTTCTAAGCGTCCTATTCTTTCTGACTTGCATTAATTTAAGGTGTCACTATCTGCATAGAGAATCAAGAAACCTTTTAAGGTTTCATTTTCGTTATTAGCTTTTATTTGCATACGCATGCATTCCAAGAAATATAAATTAAATCAGTATTCCAATCTGCATTTTATAAATACAGCCGCTGGATCAGATAATAATATACAGTTATGGCCCGCTGGAGAGGTGAATATCCAAAATTGTCAACCACACTAAAACTATTTACCGATTCCGAGGTTCGTTATTGATTTTAATAGCCAAAAAAAAAAAACGTTGATAATTCAGTGGACATTGTAACTCGTATGTACAGTACTCCGGTCATAGGGTTATCACGCCGACGTTGTTACTTCCCAATGAATGATAGTATTATCGATACCATGAACGTTGTAAAATGGTAGGTATATTTCTCTGTAAATTATTAGGCTGCGGCATTAATTAGATGCAAAAATCTCAGATTTGTTTTATAGCATAAGACTATAGTGTTTAGGCAAGACAATAGCCTATATCCGGGTTGTGGTATCTAGATCCACCAGTCGTTGTTTGTCCGCCCTACGTATACGTCATAAACATGTCTGCCAAATGTCACCAACTTCATGACATTAAGGCTCTATGACGTGACGTTTTCGATACTGTGACGTATTGAAATCCTGATACCATAGGTCGGATATCGTCAATTGATTTTAAATAATGTAAGATTCTCTTACAATTTATCCTTCCGTGCATCAATGGTATTATGAGGTCATTCAATGTAATCATATGCATTATTCTGTTTTCACGTATTCTAGGGTCAAATTATCTGAATTGTATGTATCTTAGATGGAACAGGCGAATTTGGAATATATCAGTTGCATGGAGGTCAATGTTAATACCTCCGTGATCAGAATCCGCTACCGCTCTCTAGGTTATAATTACTGCATGTGTATATTCTTCAAAAGAATATTTTTTCTCTTGCTTGTCTATAGTGGCTATAGCTTGTGGCGTTAATACTGTTTTGCTTTGTCTTAAACTATACTGTCCATCCATCACATGACCCTTGGAATAGCAAAACTTAAAAACGAAAATAGACTATCTAAACACGATCTCAAGACACGTCTTGTTTGTCATTCAAATGAATCATGGAAATTAATAATATGTCCATTATCTTTAAATGGGTATTTTGTAACAAAAATAATAAATTTAAATATACTTTTAAAAGTCATCGAAAGACACTTTAACGTTCCAGGTTATGACATAGAATTTTATATATGGCCTTTTAAGATTTGTCACACGTCGTCACTGTGAAAACATTTCTATATAAATACTGGGAGTGTTCTTCCTGTCACAACACGAATTAGTTTCAATACATGAACTCAGCTATTATTTGTAACATTTCCAAAACAATAATCGTCGTGTGAACTCCATTTTCATCTTTATGCTCGCACCTATCTTATATCTCAGCAAGTGTTCCATACACAATTGTTGACCAAACCAAATTTATTGAAACGAAATGATACAAATCCATGAAAAAAAGCTGTTCGTATAAGTTTTTTTTCTAAATCGGATGAATAACTAAATACCGAAGTCACTGTGAATTTACTGTTGGCATTATTTAATGAAGAATACATATAATTCCATTGCAATATTCTAATTTCTTAATTCTCCTTGGGTAAACTTGCAGTTCGAGTATTTATTATGTATCGGAAGTATCGGAGCGGACTAATAATGATAAGTTTGGATGTTTTTCTTCTCAAATTACGAGAAAAGTATGTTCCATCCAAATATCTCTTCATATTTAATTTACTCAATCAGTTTTTCATCACATTTGTTTTCTTTTTCACTTTCTTTTTTTTTTTACATAAATCTGTAGCTGACAATTAAGCAAACATATTTTGATTGAGATTTATTTTAAATTAATCTCTATATATGAAACCATTTTTTCTAAGTTTATGTTTAAGCATTGATTTCTCTGTCGGTTTATATCATCCTGAACTGGTTTTTACAATGTGGTATACTGTCAGAAATATACGACAGCAGTATTAAATCGCAGTAGTAAATCCAGTTAAATATCGCAATGTTCTGGTGACTGAATCTATCCCGAGACCTTGTCCTAAGTGTATTTTTGTATTTACGTTTACTTCTAAAGATGGTGTTGTTTATATGGAAGATTTAATCCAATTTTCCTTTTTGAAGATTTAATCCACTTTTCCTTTTTTCAAATTCTTGTGGAAAGGTAAGCAACTGTACGTATGTTTTTATAAATCAAATCAAATCAAATCAAATACTTTATTGTCATTAAACTAAATGTGTTTGTGACAAACTACAAAATAACTTTTTATATACGCAATAAAGTGTTATTACTGGCCAATAGAATAAATATTATTCGTTGAATCATAGATACATATCTACTATGACGTAAAAGCAATAACAGACATTGTTTGCCTCAATTTACTTGAACAGTGTTTAAATAATGAAAATTTGGTCTTTCAACAATTAATTAATGGATAATTCAATGCGCTTAGAATATTAAGAAAATTTTAATGGCTTTTGTACATACTACGACAATGCAGTGCAAATTCAACATGCTCACACTGCGTTCTTAAGGTGAATTCAACCTTTGTCAAGTTTTTATCTGCACGTTTTTTTCTTCTTCTTTTTGCTCCAAAATGAAGGAAAAATTAAAAAAAAACAACTCAAAAAATGTGTAATACAATGTAGTATAATTAATTTATTGGAAGTTTTACAAGAATTTGGATAAAATAAATATTATTTTCACATTTATTACAAAAGTAACTCTGATTTTTTATAACTATTTCATTAACTTTTTCAAGACAAATACATTTTTAAAAATAAAATCTAAAAATCACACTCGTTTTGAAGGGAGATCACGAATAATTTTCACTTTTTTATGTATTGGGATATCAAATAATGTATGAGATGCATGGATACATATTTGTAATAATTTATTTTATTTTGTCAAATACATGCAATAATGAACTATGAAATATACTTTTCTCAAATGAATTCCAGTTACTTTAAATTCACTAGATGCACTATAGACCAAGTGCGAATCGACGAGATCATTATGATAGTCCACACAATATATGCTATTCTAATATGGCTCTTATTAATCATCAACCAGTATAATGCTCGATAACCTTGTATATTTCGCAAATGGTATTGGAATATGAGTAAACGGAATGAAGAACAACAATGTTTTTATTTGTTCGTCTTAGTTTATGAAGAAAACAAAGTAAACTAAATCATGCCTTTCAGGCACGTAAATGTGTATTGTTTTGCTTTCCATTTGAATTTAGACCTTGCATCTGTTTGAAAACGCCAGATTGTGTACTTTGACGTCATTGACACAGACAGCAATGGAGGTTGGAAATCCGCCTTCTCTTAGGTCGCTTCAGAATGGAAAATTCCATTTTCTGTCATATTAGAATCGAAATAATTAATGGCAGGTATATGGCTATTGTCATTTAACCATGGACTGGGCCTTTATATTTGTAAATTTAACCCCTCGCTAACGCTCTGAGTTAAATGTGAATATAAAGGCCCAGCCCATGGTTAAATTTCCAATAACCATATACCTGCCATGAATTATTTCTTAAGTGTTGAAAAAGTTATTATTACCGTCGTAAACATACATGTAATTGATTTTATGACAGTAATAATTCCTTTATCGGGAATCTGATCTATTGTTTAGACTCTATTGGTCCCATCGATTCGCACTTGGTCGATAGTGAGATACCTATAATTAATTGAACAAATACGAATGAGAAGAAAACTCCTGAGGTACATTTTTTGTAAGAATCTAGTTAAGTATACAGCAAATTTCAAAAACTCCTCTGTCATTTTCAGATTAACCTTGGGTATTATAACTTATGTATCGCTATAGTAACTGCGATGAATTTATTCATGAATACGGCTTCATGGACTTTATAAAATATATAATAATTTCCACCCGTCGGTCAGGAGAACTAGCAAAAACATCGATCAATTGCTTACATTTCTAAATCGTATAAAATCTCTGATACACATTGTATTTTGTCTAGTCCGCTGATCAGTCACGTCACGATAACGTGATGAGGGTCAGTGATGGTTATATATAATGATGATGTTCTTTCGGTATTTTTATCACACTTTATCTTCCTGATTGGTGAATGAAAAAAAAAATTAAAAGGCTTACAGTGATTAACTTTGGAACTACACCATTTAAAAGTTTGAAGCTGAGTTGCCCTATGAAATTTAAGTTTGATGGGCATGAAGGAAAACAAATTTACTAAACTGAGATATCATTTTCTTTTACACTGTAAAGTTAATGAACGGAGTAGGACAAATGTTTTGGTACATAAACATCAAAACTTCCCTAATTTCAAAAATATTACCCAACTTCAGAAATACATCTCATACTAAATCCGTACTCAAAACTTTTACCGGTAGTATAAACCCACTTGTGTATTTAAGCCTTTCTGAAGCAATCTGTTGAATACATTGCAGTAGGGTCCACGACGATCAGAGAGTCATCTTGGTTAGGTTCTTTTTGTACGTTTGCTATTTAGTCCTATTTGTATGTTGTATTGTATTGAATTGTTTTGATCCAAATGGGTGTAGATTGTTATTTTTACTAAACAAACCCGAGCTCTAAATTCACATAAAAAGAAAGTGCAGTAATTGAGAGGAGTTCGAATGCCGCTATGGACTGGAGGATGAAGCCATTTCATGCTTTTGTTTTTCATAGTAAATCGATACTATATGAGGCGTAAAGTTGTTGAAATTAATCAACCCAATCAGATCACTCGATTGTTTAAGATGGGCATTGATTGGATATATTTTCCCGCTGCATAAAATGTGAAGGTCATTCTCGACTTAGAATAACGAAACCGTCAGTTTAGAAACGTATAATCCAAGGACAGTTTGGAAACATGAGAAACACAACAAAACAAAGACATCACAGGAGTACGCCACAGAAAAAAAATGAAGATACACATGCACAGATGAACAACACATATTCAATGATGAGATCAGGTGATTTTACATTTTGTCCAACAAGAAAAAAATATACAGACTAATTACCGGATGAACGGGCAGAATGCTGCTACAATTTCAGGATAATTTGTAATAACTACATACAACAGCGATTAACGCGCGAGATTATTTTGCAATAAGCAATAAAGGGATATAGATAAGTAAATGAGACAAAATCTCTACAAATAGTACATAAGAAAATTAAGTAATAGAACAACGCTTTTACTAGTGATCTTCATCTTGAAATCAATACGAGGCCTTCAACAATAAGCTATGCTCATACCTCATAATAAGCTCAAGACGACCCCTAGCACCGGTTTGAGCGAAATTCATTGCTAGATGTCGAGCAACGCGACAACCATGTTTTTACTCGTGGATGGATGCGGGATCGGCAACATACATAAAATCAAGCAGCAAGTTCCCATATTTACAACAGATGCATAGTTCTTTCTAATTGGCATTGTTTTTATATCATTTTTGTTATTTTATCATTATTATTATATTTATGAATTTATATTTTATCATTATATTTATGAAGCGAACCCTCTTTATAAAATTTTACAAGATATTATTTTCAATAAACGTACATTTTAGATATTTGACAAATAAAATGAAGAAGAAAAGCTGTCTCACCTAGCATTATTTGTATCCAGATTATTTCTTGTGACAACAGTTGCGCACATAACGACGTATATAAGTTCAGAAAGTAGGGGATTTCCGTGAAAGTTATAAATACTGTCTTGCTTATCATTCTTTTAAATAGACTGTATTTATATAAATGTATTTAATACTTGGTATTTATAGCAAATTGATATCGGAAACACCCCCTAAATCCATCACGGGGTAGCATTCTATATAAAGGTAGGTATGTGCGGTAAAGCGTCTGTTTTTTTCCACGTCCGGAATATATGATAAGGTTAAGAAAATACCAGAAAAAATCTGAAGTTCTATTATGAACCAAATAAATAACCGCAAATTAATCTTCAGATAAGCAAGATAACATATCATCCATGTGATTTTTACATTATAAGGTTACAAAATTTCATAAATGAAAGCGTTAAGATTTGACATACTATATGAAAGGTACGGCGATGGGAATTGTAAAATTTCTATTTTTATCTCGTGACCGAGAGATACTAACTAGTTCCCAAGGCATACAAAGTCGTGGCCACGAGATAGCTATGTCGTTCCCACGAGATACTATCTCGTTCCCACGACATATGACATATTAAGTCGTGGCCACGAGATAGCTATGTCATGGCCCAAGATACTGAATCATTCCCAGAACGCCACGAGATACTTATACACTTTGAGGCCTTCAACAACGAGCGTTGTTCATACTCATAGCTATCTCGTAGCCGCGACTTAGTATGTCGTGGGAACGAGTTAGTATCTCGCGGCCATGACTTAGTATGTCGTGGGAACGAGATAGTATCTCGTGGCCAAGACATATCTACAAATGTATCTTGTGGCCACGAGTTAGTATGTCGTGGGAACGAAATAGTATCTCGTGGGAACGAGATAGTATCTCGCGGCCACGACTTAGTAAGTCGTGGGAACGAGATAGGATAGGTAAGGAGTTAATGTCTTTTCCCCTATTGGCAACATTTGTGAAAAGGGTTGGCGGTTTAATTTTTACTGCCCGCACACTCGTACCTATGTATATGTTAAGTGACCCCCACCCGTGGAATCTATTTTAATAGTAAAAAATTAATATATTTTGTATTTCTACAATCGTCTGAAAGCAAATCAACAACACCAACATTCCCGAATTATTGGATAAGACTAGAATGTTAATTGTTCCAAGAACAATTGATAGGTATTTTCCAAAGTTGCGTCATTATGTTCTCATTATTGATTGTCCTAACAAACTGGCTAATTCTTCTGTTTTTTAATAAAACTATCATTTTAATCATTAAACAAACATTCTAAGCTTCATATGTATCTATTTTTGATAATTTAAACGTCAAGTACAGTCATTTTCTTCGACTTTGACATTAACCTCATTCAATGGTAAAGTCCTACTTAATACCTTTTTTGAATGGAAAGTCCACTTTATCTGCAAAGAAAGCTATTAATATAACACCTTCATCATTCACAAAAATTGAGTTTTTGGTCTATCAACCCAGAACAGTTGGTCTTATCATTTTGGACCCAAAGTAAGAAATGAAAAGAGATACACGTTTTCTTTGTCACATTTAATTAGTTATCTTTAACAGCTGTAGAGCTGCTTACAATTTCTAAGACAATTCTGTTTCTAAAAACAGATCAGATTCACAGGGTCAGTCTGATCAAAATCTGACAAGGCTGATAAATGGTACCAAGTATCAAAAGAAAGTAATATTTAAATTCTCTTTTTTGTGCGGTCGTATAATGGTATGGCGTTGGTGTCGGCGTTTTTGGGCAGCATAACTTTGGTTCTCTAGTAGACGGATTATAATCAAATTTTAGTATGATGTTTCTTGGCACATGCTTAAACTAAGATTTCGATTATAGATTTTTGGCCCCGCTCGCCCGTTTTACAATAAAGGGCCAAAAAGGAGAAAAATTGTTTTTTTTTTTACATAATCGACCCTAGAATCTTTATTATTAATCAGATTTTGATGGGGGTTCTTTCAGTGTGCTCTTGAGAAAAATTTCCAAACAGTAAGATTCCACGGATTTAACGTAGTACGTACAGTTCTCGAGGTAAATTTGGGCAAATCTAAAAAAAAAAAATGCATTTTTTGTACAATTCTGGTGGGGTTTCCATTGGATTCCTTATGAAAAATTAAGACAGCGCTCAACTATTCTAGGTTTTTGGTAGCTTGTTTCTTTTCCCAAATATAAGGGCCGAATGGGGCCAAATTGAAAATTTGCAGATTACCTAAAATTTTCATTTTTCACCGGATTTTGATGGGAGTATTTTTTTTTATCTCTTGATATATGCTCACGGCAATATTCAACGTATTTGGTGTAGAGGTCAAAGGGGCCATGATTGCATTTTTTAAATAATGTGAAATTTCATTTTTGATCAGATTTCGATTGGATTTTTTTCTTTGGATTCCTCTTGATATAAGCTTTTAGTAGTTAAACAATGGATTTAATGAAGCCCTTATAAGGGGTCAAAGTGGTCAAAAATCGTAATTTTTCTAGATATGTGAAATTTTTATTTTAATCAAATTTCAATGAGATTTTTTCTTTGGATTCCTCTTGTTGTAAGCTTTTGGTTGTATGACAAACGATTTACCATAGCTCTTGCCCTTTTCGCACTGTTAAGGGTCAAAGGGTTCAAAATAGTTTTTTGAAAATATTTAAAAATAATTATTGGACTATAATGGGATTGGTATCTCCGGATTCCTCTTATAGTAAGGTTTAAGATGCCTACTTCGACATACCTCTTATAATTTCTGATCAATATAAGGAATCAAAAGGGCTAATTAATTTTTATTTTCCATAATTTGTGTCCAGCAAATTACTTGGTCAAGCCTTTTATTATGTCCATCTAATTATTGTGTCAAGCTGTTTAGTATGTCCACACTCATTTAAATTACACGTGTTCAAATTGCAGTGGTCGACATGCTGCTTTCGTTTCATGCTGCGCTCGGCGTAGCATAGCCCTTTATTTCGTACTAAAATTACTAATTTTGCTTTGATACTGATTATGTTACATATTTACTTAAGATTGCTGAAACATTTTATTAAAATATCATCTAATTATCTATCACCTATGATAAACATTTCACAAAGTATATATATAAATATAAATTTGTTAATAATTAGAATTGACAGCCATTTAAAACACATGTACATATACTTAGTAGTAACGAAAATATCAATTAGTGTCATCATAATAGATATGATACTGCTACTGTTACAGAATTACAAAATTGATAAAAATAACTTATGAATCGCACATTTCTAATTCTATTTACATATCAAAAGCTAACATTAAATTTAAGAAAATTTTAAAAAAATGGTTCATTTGAGGATTAACACTTTATGTCCTAAATATCCATCAACACCCAAAGAATTTTTTGTCCATTTCACTTCAATACCTATCTCTTGCGCTTTTCGAATTATTTTTCAAAAACAAAAATAGGGGTGTTTCCACACATAACTCCCCTCCCAACATAACGTGGTGATCCAAGACGGTTAAAAACACATCTATCAACAACGATCAACAACTCTGTCAAATTTCATCGCTGTACCTCTTTCTATTAAGCCACCGCTTTAAGCAGAAGAAAACTATCTGATTTTACAAAATCAAGAAAGGTATTTCCCTATGGAAAATACTTTTAAAGAGATACACACTTTCGAGAATAACTAGAATGTCAATTGTTTCAAGAACAATTGATAGGTATTTTCCAAAGTTGCGTCATTATGTTCTCATTATTGATTGTCCTAACAAACTGGCTTATTTTTTTTTTTTTCTTTTTTTTTTATAAAACTATCATTTTAATCATTTAACAAACAATCTAAGCTTCATATGTTTCTATTTTTGATAATTTAAACGTCAAGTACAGTCGTTTTCTTTGACTTTGACATTAACCTCATTTAAAGGTCAAGTCCTACGTAATACTTTTTTGAATGGAAATAAGCAATGAAGGGAAACGAAGTAAATGCACATGAGACAAAATCTCTATAAATACATGGTAAAAGCAATGGAACAACGCTTTTATTGTTGTTCTTCATCTTGAAAGTCCTCTTTATCTGCAAAGAAAGCTATTAATATAAAATATTTCACGAAAGGATATGAAGTAAATGAACATGAGACCATAACACATGTGTTTACTCCAACTGCAATAATTTTAATGAGCTGTATGGTCATTTCGGAAATTAATTCCTCATCAGCAGCACTAGAACCCAAACAAAGGAAATCCATATTTTAAAAAAAAATGTTTAAAATGCATGAAACCAAACGAAATTCGAATAATCAGTAATATCAAATATAGCTAAGGACAAAACTACGATGGAGGGAGTTAATCCTTAGGTTTAAGAATTTACATAAATTTAGATATTGGTAATTGAATAAAGTGTACACATGAGAAATGTGTTTTTGGTCTATCAACCCATAACAGTTGGTCTTATTATTTTGGACCAAAAGTAAGAAATGAAAAGAGATACACGTTTTCTTTGTCACATTTAATTAGCTATCTGTAACAGCTGTAGAACTGCTTACAATTTCTAAGACAATTCTGTCTCTGAAAACAGATCGGATTCACAGGGTCAGTCTGATCAAAACCTGACAAGGCTGATAAATGGTACCAAGTATCAAAAGGAAGTAATATTTAAATTCTCTTTTTTGCGGTCGTATAATGGTATGGCGTTGGTGTCGGCGTTTTGGGCAGCATTGGTTCTAGTAGACGGATTATTATCAAATTTTAGTATGATGTTTCTTGGCACATGCGTAAACTAAGATTTCGATTATAGATTTTTGGCCCCGCCCGTTTTACAATATAGGGCCACAAAAGGAGAATAAATGTTGTTTTTTTTACATAATCGACCCTAGAATCTTTAACATAGTATGTACAGTTCTCGAGATAAATTTTGGCAAATCTAAAAAAAAATGTTTGTATTTTTGTCCAATTCTGACGTGGTTTCCATTGGACTCCTTATAAAAAATTAAGACAGCGCTCAACTATTCTAGGTTTTTGGTAACTTGTTTTTTTTTCCCCAAATATGAGGGCCGAATGGGGCCAAATTGAAAATTTGCAGATTACCTTAAATTTTCATTTTTCACCGGATTTTGATGGGAGTATTTTGTTTTTTTTTAATATCTTGACATATGCTCATGGCAATATTCAACGTATTTGGTGTAGGGGGTCAAAGGGGCCATGATTGCATTTTTTAAATAATGTGAAATTTCATTTTTGATCAGATTTCGATTGGATTGTTTCCTTTGGATTCCTCTTGATATAAGCTTTTAGTAGTTAAACAATGGATTTGTTGTAGCTCTTATAAGGGGTCAAAGTGGTCAAAAATTGTAATTTTTCTAGATATGTGAAATTTTTATTTTGATCACATTTCAATGAGATTTTTTCTTTGGATTCCTCTTGTTGTAAGCTTTTGGTTGTTTGACAAAAGATTTACAATAGCTCTTACCCTTTCCGCACTGTTAAGGGGGAAAGGGTTCAAAATAGTTTTTTGAAAATATGTAAAAAAAATTATTGGACTATAATGGGATTGGTATCTCCGGATTCCTCTTATAGTAAGGTTTAAGATGCCTACTTCGACATACCTCTTATAATTTCTGATCTATATAAGGAATCAAAAGGGCTATTTTAATTTTTATTTTCCATGGTTTGTGTCCAGCAAATTACTGGGTCAAGCCCTTTATTATGTCCATCTAATTATTGTGTTATTAAATTACACGTGTTCAAATTGAAGTGGTCGACATGCTGCTTTCGTTTCATGCCGCGCTCGGCGTAGCATAGCCCTTTATTTCGTACTAAAATTACTAATTTTGTTTTGATACTGATTATGTTACATTACAGACCTGTCAAGTCTCACGCTTTCGGCGTGAGAGTCACGCTTTCCAACACCAAATCACGCTCTCACGCTCACCCCTTTCAATCTCATGCTTTTTTAATCTCCAAGAAAAATAGATTTCAAGTAGAAAAACGACCTTTTCATAATAAAAAAAACCATAAATAAGGGGATGTTTTGCACATACTTCCATAATACTGGTTCATTTTCTACTACAGGCCCTGAAGTAAAACATTTTTTTTTATGGAAATCACAGATATGAAAGCTAATTTCATATTTTCGTTTTTAATGAAAAATTTGGTTTCAAATTCCTTGTTTTTGACATTTGAAATGCTCTCAGAATGCACCGCTTTGCATCTCTAAAATTTAAATTTTGAGGCTATTCCCCCCAAACGTCCTTCGTCTCACTCTTTGAACCCAAACCTCCTTGACAGCTCTGTACATACGTATTTAGATAAGATTGCTGAAACATTTTATTAAAATGTCATCTAATTATCTATCACCTATGATAAACATTTCTCAAAGTATATAATATAAATATAAATTTGTTAATAGTTAGAATTGACAGCCATTTAAAACGCATGTACATATACTTAGTAGTAACGAAAATATCAAGTAGTGTCATCATGACAAATATGATACTGCTACTGTTACAGAATTACAGAATTGATAAAAATAACTTATGAATCAGACATTTCTAATTCTATTTACATATCAAAAGCTAACATTAAATTTAAGAAAACATAAAAAATGGTTCATTTGAGGATTAACACTTTATGTCCTAAATATCCATCAACACCCCAAGAATTTTTTGTCCATTACACTTCATTACATATCTCTTACGCTTTACGAATTATTTTACAAAAACAAATTATATATATATATATATAGGTGTGTTTCCACAAATAACTCCCTCCCAACATAACGTGGTGATTCAAGACGGTTAAAAACACATCTATCAACAATGATCAACAACTCTGTCGAATTTCATCGCTGTACCTCTTTCCATTAAGCCACCGCATTAAAAAGAAGAAAACTATCTGATTTTACAAAAACAAGAAAGGTATTTCCCCTGGGAAAATACCTTTAATAAAACAAAGCAGTAGACTAAAGGGAACAGTACACGGATTTCGAAACCTATCCTGTTTATATTTAGACACATATATGTAGGTGTTGGGTGTATATTACATATATATGTACTTGATTTTCATTTCCCTTTTATGTTCTACATTTTGTACGTACTTCACATTCCCCTCATTAAAATGACATGACCCGTGTTTACAGATCATTGGGCAAAGCTTGAATATACATTTAAATAGCCTTATAAATATTGATCTTCCTTTCTTGATACCTAAATTTACATACATTTTTATAATAAAATTTATACACCCAAATTGATGTATTTAAGGCAAAAAATACTATGCCCGAATTAGTGGCGCAAAACATACATGTAGGTGGTTCAAACAATATTTTATCCCACATTAGAGCGACGAAAATATTTAATAACAAGATACGTTGACTTATCACTATTTTTTAAAGTTATTAAAAGTATGGATAAATGGGGTTTAGTAACAAAAGAGAGGTTGTCACCACTTAAAATGAAACCAGAGAGTCTATTTTTACATTATATAAAAATTCCATTTAATGGATCAATTTTCTTTCCTGTTGAAGTGGTTTTTTTCAGAACGGAAAAAACGATTTCGTAGTATAAATTATTACTTTTACTTTTAAAACAGAAAAATATAAAGAGTCACCAACTAGAAAGTTAATACAATTTAAGCAATGTTTCATGTTAGTGATTGTATTGTACGTATTATCGCTGCTTTTAAAAATTAAATGGCCATCTGCGCAGAAGCAAAATTTGCAATAACTTCGGTAGTTAATATTTTTCACTCCGTCGATGCCTCTTCTTGCGGACTGTTAGTCCCCGGGGATATTAGTCCATTTTTCGATACTGGCCCGAAAAGAAACTTTTCATATCAAAATTTTAGAAAATGGAGTAATCTCGATGATGAAAAGCTCTGTGCGTAGCCTTTATTTTGACCTGTTGAAAGATGGTTCAAATGTACATAGTTCTTACAAAAATCTTTATTTGATCAACACTGAAAAGACACAAGTTGTTGAAATGGCCATCTGCAGAACCAAAATTTACAGTAACTTAAGATGTGCTCGCTGTCTGTTTAAGCGTCTCTGTTGAACTTAGGGAGAGACCATTTGGTTTTATGGGGGGTTGCGGGGATTAGGAAAAAAAATTCCATGTTCGGAAATTAAATGAAACATCAGGACAGAAGAAGGCTGAAAAAAAAAACAGGATGACATACACGAAGTAAAATCTCTGTTTTTCCAATTGTGTCTCTGGCATGCACGAAAAAAAAAAACAAGATTCATTGCTTCCATCTAGAAAAAAAATATAGCTAGTCTGAAAAGATATCCCTATAAAAATCAAATGTTTGCTTCCTTATGGGTTGTAATTTTTTTACTTGGACATTGGGCACACTCTGCCTGTATGACAAAGCAGTGGCGGATTTAGGGGGGGGGGCGGCCCCCCCCCCTTAGTCCGGAAAATATTTAAAATTCCTAGGGGTTTTTAAAAAAAATGGGTTTAGGGCCCCCCTTTTGAAAAAAATATTGGTCGGGCCCCCCCTTAGCAGAAACTCTGGATCCGCCACTGCAAAGTATCTATCATACTTGACCAAATACATCTGAATCATCCCCTAATATTCGGAACACAATTGATCGTTTCATTTAAAATAAAGAATACTTATTGATCTTAATTTATTGACACCAAACGTTTGGCAATATAAAATAACTTGTATGGCCACGTGCCAATATTGCATGCGTTCTATTTCAAGCAACCTTAAAATAATCTGAAAATCACCTAAATATCTATTTACAACAAATCTATTTTGAAATCTTTGTAATGTGCATAAAAATAGACTGGGATTTTCCTACAATAATAGTATGTTGTAACATAATGTCTTGTTCCTTCATAATGGATAAAGTATTGTAGATTATTTATTCCAACAAATAGTATTTGCACTTAATGTTATAAAACAATTTTTCCAAAAGGAAATATTATGACAATGTGTATAATATATTTGTTCCAAAGGAACTTTTGTTTTGCGGAACAAATATACGTTGACACTTTAATCGCCTTGTTATCTTAATTTTATAAATTGATTTTTCGGGCCATTTATTAATCCTGTAATGAATACTATAAAAGTCAATCAAGATCGAGACTCTATATAGGCCGGCCATTCTGAACATGCTGAATTGAAAGTTTGAAAATTTTTTGAACCCCACATGAAGATATTACGATATTCTCGTATCTCCTTTAAAAATCTTGAGTCCCAATTTCGCATTCCATGGTTACATGTAATGGTCACAAATGCATCTTCCAAAATTAAGAAAATAAAGTCTTAAATGCAGAAGTGAATTGCATATAACATGTTTAAGAGCTATATAAAAATACTGAATAATTCAAAAAGGCTATAAATATACCAGAACATTGGACAAATTTTTCAATGAACAACAAAAACAAAATGTTGTATATATCAAACATGATTAGAACCTGCTAGAGTTCAGAGCTAATATACTTTAATACCCACAGGGGATAGGCTCGTTAAACTATTTTAAGATTTAACGAGCCTAGCCCCCGTGTATTGACCGATAAGCAAAAAGGAAAAGCCATTGGAAACATAAGAAAAGGTGAAAGCAAAAGAAAAGTTTAAAATCAGAAAGGAGAAGACATCGATATTACTATGTAATATTGTAAAGAAGACTGGAAATGTCACGGCAACCAATATTATGTTGTAGCAATGTTTATATTGAAATGTAACATTTTGTTACAGCAACGTTGCGAAATAAAGCCCTGTTGACACTATTAAAGTTTCTATCAAAAAAAAGGTCAAAGAAAACTTGGACCAAGTTTCCTGGTCAAAGTTGTCTGTTGACACTATCAAAGTGTTTTTTGGGCGATTGTCAAAGAAAAGGCGGAAAATTAAGCTTACAAGGAAACCAATGGTAGCAATTCCTCAAGAAAATAATTAATATTGCATTTTTACTTTGGCGTTTGTGCATAAATATACCGCATATGAATTATCAGAAAGAAAAACAAAATTAAGGATTTAGAAAAGGATTCAGTACTAAGTCAGTATGAAAAAAGTAAACGTATATCTTGGCCATTTTTTGTTGAAAAAAATTCAGTATGAAGACCAAGAAGAGGCCAAAAGTCATTTCAGAATAGACCATGACATTCGTCTATAAATTTTTTCTGTAATATTGCTTGATATTGTCATTTTATTTATTCAGCTTTTATCCATGTGCTTCTGTTTTGTAAGCAAAAGTTACATTATCTCAAAACTACTTTTTGATTGGGTAATTCCCATCAAAGTCCATCAAAGTTTGATGAAATATAGAAATGGGTTCTGTTCAATCAAAGTCCTTCAAAGTTTTTGATCAAAGTTTTCTTTGAACGTTGACACTATCAGAAAATCGTCAAAAACTTTGACCAAGAAAACTTTGATAGTGTCATCAGGGCTTAACGTAAAGCCCTGTTGGCACTATCAAAGTTTTCTTGGCCAAAGAAAACTTGGTCAAAGTTTTTGACGATTTTTTGACAATGAACTGCAAGCAAGCTTAGCGTTGGGATGTTCCTTGAGAAGGTTTCAACAAATTTTTTTGAAGCAAAAATGTAACGTTTACTTTCATTGGCTTGTCGATAGCAATGAGGCGGGGCTTGCACTGAAGTGAGAAACCATGATTATGAACGTGCACGTGATTTTATTTGTATCGCGACTGATTTAGATAGCATAGAATCTTTTAGAAAAAAAAACTTTTAATTGTCCAATTTTTGCATTTGATATATAAAAATTTTCTGACGAAGTTTTAAAACATTTGACTGACAATGTATATTATGGTGAAAATAAAAGATGTAAATATTCAATAAAGGTTACGGGTTTACTTTAGAACTGCAGTATTGTAAAGCTCGTGACTGTGTAAAGCTTTGTCGATGAAAAACGTGTAGGCCTCCACATATTCTTCATATTTTAAAATATTCTGGTAGGAAACGAGAAAATTGACAGATATCTGTTGCATAAGCAAATTTTTGTGTCGCCTGCACCTAGTGGAGGATCGACACATAGGGATCACTATCCGTCGTCTTGCGTCCGTCTGTCTGTTCGTCTGTCCGTCTGTATGGCTCAAAAATTTTAAGCATTATCCGCATCTCCTCCTAAACCGCTCGGCACTTTTCAACCAAACTTGCAGGAATGCTTCAGTATATGTTGGAGATATGTACCATGCATTTTGTTTTTCGTTAATTTTGTTTTTTTCCAGATTTTACGCGTTTTTAGACTTTGTTATTTTAGCTAATTTGAGTGTTGAGGGTACGCCTCCATTATCCGCATCTCCTCCTAAACTGCTTGGCACTTTTGAACCAAACTTGCAAGAATGCTTCAGTATATGTTGAAGATGTGCACCATGATTTTGTTTTGTCTACAATCTACGCGTTTTTGGACTTTGTTATTTTAGCTTATTGGAGTGTTGAGGGTACGTCTCCATTATCCGCAACCCCTCCTAAACCTCTTGGCACTATTCAACCAAACTTTCAGGAATGCTTCAGTATATGTTGAAGATGTGCACCATGCATTTTGTTTTTCTTTGATTTTGTTTTTTCTTGATTTTACGCGTTTTTGGACTTTGTAATTTTAGCTTATTTGGAGTGTTGAGGGTATATCTCCATTATCCGCAACTCCTCCTTAACGGCTCAGCACTTTTCAGCCAAACTTGCAGGAATGCTTTAGTATATGTTGAAAATGTGCACCATGCAATTTGATTTTCTTTAATTTTGTTTTTTTTCCAGATTTTACACGTTTTTGGACTTTGTTATTTTAGCTTATTGGAGTGTTGAGGGTATGTCTCCATTATCCGCAACTCCTCCTTAACCGCTTGGCACTTTTCAACCAAACTTTCAGGAATGCTTCAGTATATGTTGCAATCTAATTAAAATTAGATCTACAAATTGTTCCCTAAAGTCACTGCATGGTAGATCTAACAACATCCCATTTTACTTTCTGTTTCGATTATTCATTCGAAATCCTCGGCTTTTATCATAAAGTTTAATGTCTTCAAAATCATGAAGACTGGATTCTGATTGGTTGATGTCAAAGGTCACAGAACAGAAAGTAAAATGGGATGTTGTTAGATCTACCATGCAGTGATTTTGGAAACAATTTGTAGATCTAATTCTAATTAGATTGTATATGTTGAAGATGTGCACCATGCATTTTGTTTTTCTTTAATTTTGTTTTTTCCTGATTTTACGCGTTTTTGGATTTTGTTATTTTAGCTTATTTGGAGCGTTGAGGGTATGTCTACGTTATCCACAACTCCTCCTTAACTCAGCACTTTTCAGCCAAACTTGCAGGAATGCTTCAGTATATGTTGAAGATGTGCACCATGCATTTTGTTTTTCTTTAATTTTGTTTTTTTTTCAGATTTTACGCTGTTTTTTGCCTTTGTTATTTTAGCTTATTAAAGTGTTGAGCTTTTGTAGTGTTGAGGGTACGTCTCCATTATCCGCAACTCCTCCTAAACTGCTTGGCACTTTTCAACCAAACTTACAGGAATGCTTCAGTATATGTTGAAGATGTGCACTATGCATTTTGTTTATCTTTAATTTTGTTTTTCCAGGTTTTACGCGTTTTTGGACTTTGTTATTTTAGCTTATTTGGAGTGTTGAGGGTACGTCTCCATTATCCGCAACTCCTCCTAAACGGCCCAGCACTTTTCAGCCAAACTTGTAGGAATGCTTCGGTATATGTTTAAGATTTGTACCATGCATTTTGTTTTTCTTTAATTTTAATTTTTTTCCAGATTTTACGCTGTTTTTGGCCTTTGTTATATTAGCTTATTGGAGTTTTGAGTGTACGTCTCTATTATCCGCAACTCCTCCTAAATCGCTTGGCACTTTTCAACCAAACTTACAGGAATGCTTCAGTATATGTTGAAAATAAGATGTGTACCATGCATTTTGTTTTTCTTCAATTTTGTTATATACACAGGAATTCTTCAACATATAGTGCAGGCGACACATGTGTTCAGTGGAACACCCATGCATTTTTATATCCTAAAGTATTCTTCTAGAATACAATCAAATCAAGGCAGACTTATTTGTATATATTTTACATTATACAACATCGGCCGATGGCATTCGATTTATGTTGGAGAAACCACAAAGGACTATGGCAAGTTCGCTTCCATTTAACTCCACGATTTCAACAAAGTATTTTCATGGATAGACTGCTTATAGTTGAAAGTTTTGTTCTTTAAAAAAGGTATCAACTCCTTTAATTATCTCTGCTAATGTCAGTTTGGATACTTGTGTTGTTTTGTATCATTTCCTCTGTTGCACTACTATACATGTAGTTGTTGAATCTGCAAGAGCATTTCTTTGTATTCCAGTCAGACAATGTTAAAAAGATTTTAAAACCCATCTCAATCGTTCTACTAAAACAAACGCGAAGGAGTCAGACACTGTTAAAAAGATTCACGAATTCTGTAATAAGCGGAGCAAACTTGCCTCCGCATTTTTCAATCGAAATGCGTAGTGGAATATACCTTTCTCCAAACATATTCCCCATTCCCAGATCTAAATCCCGCTTTGAACTGCTCCCTTAAGATGAACTGTTTTGAAACAGAATTTAAGACTTTCTATTTTAAAAGTTATTTCTGAAATTAAACTACAAGATCTTGTTGGATATCATAGTCATACAGGATATTTAAATGCTTGAGCTGTTCCATAGCCAATATTCATCTTTTTCTGAATATAAATTTTACTTTCAACCATTTTCAACTGCACATTTTGTCCAAAAAATAAAAACATATGAATCGCACCAAGGCAGGATTGTTTTCAAAATTACAAATGAAACTCTTTTCCACCAGTTGATGTTCCAGTTTGGTTCCATAAATAGGGCGGGCTTTCTCTGAGTTTTGCCTATTTCCGCAAAACATCTTTCGAGAAAAAGAGGCGGGTCAAATCCCGTCAATTTTTTCTCTGTTGATTTTCTTTAAGTAACTTTTTTATCACACTTCCTTTCTTTGTGAAAAGGTATTTTCCAGTTACTTTTGTAAATTGGTACGACTTTGTACGACGATGTTTTATTCTGTAATTCTCATCATAAACACGCTTTTTACTATTTGTAGTAAAACGTACATTCCATTTCCTTATTTGGTCATTGCTATGGTCAGAATACACTGTTGGTTGTTTACATAATTTGCTACCAATGAAAATGATTTTAACAGCTTGAAAAGAAATTTGTTGAGCACGTGAATAATTTGTTTACATGTTTGTGTCAAACATGTCAACGCTAAGCTTGAATGCAGTTCATTGTATGTCAGTTTTCACATACTCATGTACTTATACAGAATACGCAACAAAGTCGTTACATTTATAGCAAAACTCTGTTATTTTGAACGTGATATAAGTCAAACGATTTTACTTGTTAAGAATAAAACTTATTTTAAAAACTTATTTAAAAACTTGGACAATTTAAGATTCTATTTAAAACGAGACACAAATGAAATCACGTGCACATTCTAATTATGGTTTCTCACTTCAGTGCAAGCCCCGCCTAGTTGTTATCGATAAGCCAATGAAAGTAAACGCTATATTTTTGCTAACAATTTGTTGAAACTTTCTCGAGGAGCAACCCAACGCTAAGCTTGCTTGCAGTTCATTGTAGTGCCAACAGTCAAAGAAAACTTTGATCAAAAACTTTGAAGGACTTTGATGGAATAGTAATCAATCCTATTTTTCTTCAAGCGTTGGTGGACTTTGATGGGAATTAACCAATCAAAAAGTATTTTTGGGATGATGCAACTTTTGTTTACAAAACAGAAGCACATGGCTAAAACTTGAAAAAAATAAAATGACAATACCAAGTAAATGTTACAGAAAACTTTAATAGACAAATAACATGATTCATTCTCAAATTAAGTTTTGGGCTCTGCTTGGTCCTCATACGGCAATTTTTCATCAAAACTGGTCAAGATATACTTAGGTTTTTACTTACTGACCTGGTAATCTAACCTTTTCTTAATCTACAATTTTGTTTTTCGATCTGATGATTCCTATGCAGTTTATTTATGCAAAAGAATCCTAAGTAAAAATACAATATATTCAATCTTTTCTTGAGGAATTTGTGCCATTTCTTTCTTTGTAAACAAAAAAAATTCCCGCCTTTTCTTTTACCATCAACCAAAAAAAAACTTTAATAATATCAACAGACAACTTTGACCAAGTTTTTTATAAGCCCTGTTGACTATCAAAGTTTTCATCAAAAACTTGGTAAAAAAAAACTTGGACCAAGTTTTCTTGGTCAAAGTTGTCTGTTGACACTATTATTGTTTTTTATTTTGGTTGATGTTCAAAGAAAAGGCCGGACATTTTGTTTACAAAAATTTCCGGGCGATTTCTCAAGTCGATGATAATAATACAAAATGTATTGCATTTTTCCTTGGCTTTTGTGCATACATTTGCGGCATAGGAATTATCAAGTGAAAAACAAAATTGTAGATTAAGATTTTGATTGAGTACAAGGCTAGGAAGAAAAAATCAAAGGTATATCTTGACCAAGTTTTTTATGAGCCCTGTTGACACGCTCAAAGTTTTCATCAAAAACTTGGTCAAAGAAAACTTGGACCAAGTTTTCTTGGTCAAAGTTAACTGTTGACACTATCTTTTTTTTTAATTGATGGTCAAAGAAAAGGCCGGACATTTTGTTTACAAGAATTGCCGGGCGATTTCTCAAGTCGATGATAATAATACAAAATGTATTGCATTTTTCCTTGGCTTTTGTGCATACATATGCGGCATAGGAATTATCAAATGAAAAGCAAAATTGTAGATTAAGATTTTCATTGAGTACAAGGTTAGGAAGAAAAATCAAAGGTATATCTTGACCAAGTTTTTTATGAGCCCTGTTGACACTATCAAAGTTTTCATCAAAAACTTGGTCAAAGTTGTCTGTTGATACTATCAATTTTTTTTTCTTTGGTTGATGGTCAAAGAAAATGCAGGAAATTTTGTTTACAAGAACTTCCGGACAATTTCTCAAGTCGGTGATGATAATAATATTACATTTTTCCTTGGCTTTTGTGCATACAAATGCGGCATAGGAGTTATCAAGTGAAAAACAAAATTGTAGATTAAGATTTTGATTGAGTACAAGGTTAGGAAGAAAAAAAATCAAAGGTATATCTTGACCAGTTTTGTTACTTTTTCAAAATACAACAACGCCTTGCATATGGAAATTTTCCATACACAAAAAATGAAGCAATACTATGCAGCTCAAGCTATCCTGACAAAACAAAACATATTTCACATTTTATTCTTTGTCAGATATATCTATATGCACACAACACTCGAAAGCTGGTAATGCTTTAATGTTGAAAATCCTCTCTGAGAAATAATAAAGAAAGAAGAATATGTTTTATTTGACAAAATAATTAACTTATTAAATGTCCTTATCTTCATGTAATGATGGCATCTTGAAAGTCGGTACGCACGCTGAACACTCTATTTTTATGGTATGGTACATGTGTTGTATGAGTAACTTTAACAATCTGTGTTGGTCATCAACTTTCTTGCTTCATGTACCTTCAAGTAAACAAAAAAAAAAACAGTTGTACGTCTATGTTCAACTTAATCTTTTAAGATTTATCGACACAACCTTCAGTGTAAGTTTATCTTTCATCCAGCTTTTTGCCTTACCATTTTACACAGGATGCACAACAAACTTCACTCAAAAGTTTTCAATTGTCGAGACCCGCGGGGTTACTTTGTAAAATTTTGACAAGGTATGCATTTACAAAAAAAAATCCAACCCGAATCATATAAAAGTGTACCCGAACCTGCTATCAAAGCATATACGTATACCTAAACAAATAATGGGTCACAAAAATGTATCATATAACATTTATGGCATGCATATGGCTATTGTAAGATTGAATGTTCACATGCTAATTTAGCCAAATTGCTATTTGGAGTCGTTTTACGTGAAAAATTTTATCATGTTATCTTGGAGTGTCATGCAAAGCCATGCTGTTAAATCATATACCCTTATACTATACTTAACATATGCAATATAGACCCCAAATAGTTAGTAATGCACTGAATTAATACTAAAACCAGAAAAAACAGAAAAAATGCACATATCTTAATATATATAAAGTAACCCCGGTTCGAGACATGATTAAATGTGTACACACAGGTATAGCATCATTTATTTCAAATAGGGAGAAGGAAATGATAACAATTAACACAACAATTAAACATTTTCTCTGCTAAACATTTTAACATAATCAACGTGTTATGGTTGCTCGTGGGTATACCATGTATACTGTAGTTTTCATTTACGATTAATGTGATCACCTTCTTAATTTTTCAGGAAAACAAAAAAAAAAAAAACAATGGTGAATTTGCAATGAAAATGATAAGCGAGTTGAAAAGTTGTGTGGACAAAGAACAATCAAAGAGTATAACTTCAGGCTGCAACGGAGACCATGGTTTTTCGAATATGTCGAACTCCATGGCCAGTGTGTGCTATAAGAACTTTGTTTTGTTTTGAAAATTAAAAGAGATGGTTTCGTGTCATCAGTTTAGACATTAAGCAAGAATGTGTAATTGAAATTCAGAAATCGTATATGAAAAATGAAGTACATATACCAAACAAAAAGACGTAAAATCGAAGACACAAAAGGAATAATTTAAACCGTATTCACATATTTTGAGACTTGAATTTTTGTATGAGGAATTTACTGCTTACGAGCTTAAGAGACAGTGATTTTAGAGTCTGCGTGTATTAAACAGCCGTAGTGAAAGAAGAAATATCGTGTTTGAGACAAAAGATATGCAGCCTTCAAACCCAAATTAATACTAAATAGGAAAGAAAACGAAATTCGAAGTTTAAAACCACAAATGAAGGCACCACAAGTAAAAAGAGATATTTTTGGACAAGTTATGTAATCCAGTATTTAAGTGTCCAGTGTCTGAACAATTAATGTACACGGAAAGTTGACGTTACCCAGATAGCAGCAGAAAGAAAATGAATTATGTGCATCCATCTTTTCTATCCCTTAACTGTTTCAAAAGCTCAACTTGGGCCAATGAGCAAAATTTTAGATTGTAGATTTTAACTTCTATGTAGAAGTAGCCAATAATTTCTTTTTGAGACCATGTTGTCCAGAAGACCCTTTCCCGCCATTTTTAAAACGTTAAACATCTTAAAAACAAGTTACTTAATCTATCAGTATTTTTGGCTTACAGATGATCTTCCATATTGGTATATTATCAACTTTAAATCGGGGATTTTTTATAATTCTTACAAAAAATAAAATAAAAAGATAACAACACTACTTGCTGCAATTTGTCTATTTTATTGAAAAAGGAAAACTTAATATTTCATTTTACATATACTTAGTAGTCTACAACATTGGTTCCCGGTTATTACTATGAAAAAGAAAGGAAATGGGGTAAATGTCAAGGAGACAACATCCCATATCCAGGTTAAAACGACCCAAAACAAAGCATCTAGGGGTTACCGTACGGTCTTCAACACAGCGAGGAACCTCACACCATAAAGCAAGCCCTAAATGGCCCCAAAAAGGTAAAAAAGTGAATAAATCAATGGAAACAAATATCAAGAAACTAAAATTTTATAAGAAGACAAGGACAAGCCAATGACCAACATATTCCTGACTTGGGACAGGCGCAAAAGTTGCGGTGGGGTTAAACTCGTTTTCTTGGATCCTAACCCTCCTCCTATGTGTGGTGAATGGCTAAAAAATAAATACACTAAAAAACTCACAGTAAAAATCAAACTAGGAAAAAGTCCAACTTATCAAGACGAGTAACCTTACAATAAAGTACATAAAACATGAAGACAATACACACAGGTACTGTCCGGACAAATGCTCGCAGTTACTGACAGCTAGCTAAGGACATAATTTCCGTCGACTATGATATCAATCCTTCTTACATATGAAATTCTAAATAGATTTGGTATAATAACATCATCAATTATGAAAGAAGAACATGATATTGTGCAATGCCAAATATTGCCAATATGAAAAATTGTTTAAATTTAGTTATGGTGTAAAGCATTTCAGAGATGATCACTATTTTTGCCAACAAAAACCAGAAGTAAAGATTTAACAACAATGCTGTATTTATATCCTTAATGAATAAGTTTGTTCAACGGATTAATAAGTTTTGAAGGACAAGTTTTGAATTTATGTGCTTTGTAAATGACATTGCCATAGAAGTTTGGATGTGAAATGTCCTGATGTATAAGAGCCCTGCATGTAGAACCAAATTTTCTTAATAAGTCAATGTATCTATAATAAAATTTAGAGAATGTTTTTATCAATTTATGATATCTGAACCCTTGATGCAGGAGTTTTTCAGTGAGACAAAGATTTCGGTCGTTGAAGTCAGAAACATCACTACATACTCGTGCATATCGAACAAGTTGTGAAATGTAGACCCCGTAAGAAGGGGCTAACGGAACATCGCCGTCGAGATATATATACGTATATTCACAGTATAGGAACCTGTGCGCCTGAAATATCTGTCTTATGGTTCAAGCTGTAGGCTGCAGAACGTTTTTACAGAGAAAAATGTGAAACAGCATACATGTCCTGTACGTTTTTACATATTGTCTTTGACTTGGGAAACTTTTTAAGTTTGGAAAGTTCGCCCAACGCAGGCGGGGAAGTAGTTCACAAAAATTGTCTCCCCTGTAAATTTGTTTACCTGCCATCCCCTCAATTAAACAAGATTTGTGATGACACAGTCACGGTAAAAAAATCAAATTTCTAACATTTGCGGTATTGTTTTTACATTTCACATACTATGTATCTTATTCTGCAAAAATCGCTGTAAGAAACAGATATATGAGAAATATGCAAATGTCGTTGATTAATTCATAAAACATTATTTTAAAACCAACTCTATCTGATGGTCAAAATTGTATGATGATAAAGAAAAAAGTCTAGCGACCCTCAAAAGGCATGGGCGGAAACAAAATTTAGGAGTATAATTAAATATATATTAATGCATCGTATAAAAGCCGACAAAGCCCAAAACAACATCACATTTATCTGCAAAAGACACTACATTGGCTGCTTAATGAAGGAGATGGGCATTGACAATTCATTTGGCAATCCCACATACAAACTCTCCACCATACCAAGGGAGGATATACTAAACAACCACAAATCAGTATTGTCTTCCTTTGGTATCAGTTTGAGTGAAGAGAACAACAATCTGCCTTGTATCTACTGGGTACCCAAATTACATACATGCCCTTACAAACAGAGATACATTGCTGGGTCTGCCAAATGCACAACAAAACCTCTTTCTAAGCTCCTCACTTCATTACTTACTGCAGTCAAAGATGGCCTCAAGATATATAGTGATAAAGTATACTCAACAAGTGGAGTGAATCAGATGTGGATTCTCAAAAACTCAAAAGACTTATTAGAATATCTATCTTCAACTG
>MJUU01073187.1:17752-34501 GCA_002080025.1 Modiolus philippinarum | reverse complement strand
CATCATACCTGGACCTATACCTCTTCATTGACAACTCTGGGCGTCTGAAAACAAAACTTTACGACAAGCATGATGATTTCGACTTTCCAATAGTGAACTTCCCGTATTTGAGCA
The DNA here is from genome assembly GCA_002080025.1 of Modiolus philippinarum. Classification (NCBI taxonomy): domain Eukaryota; kingdom Metazoa; phylum Mollusca; class Bivalvia; order Mytilida; family Modiolidae; genus Modiolus; species Modiolus philippinarum. Next base: position 34,387 of record MJUU01073187.1, on the reverse strand, counting down.
GTAATATTCCCACTTCTCCAGCATATGGCGTGTACATTTCACAACTTATTCGCTATTGCCGTGCCTGTAGTTTGTACAGCGGTTTTGTCAACAGAGCGAAATTACTGTCTCAAAAACTTATACATCAAGGGTATGTTCAGTCACTGTTGCAATTGTCACTACAGAAGTTTTACGGTCGTCACCACGATTTGACAGACCATTACAATGTTTCTGTTTCACAAATGAGAACATATATCTTTGGGTAGATCCAGAGTTTGTTACCGGACTGACAAACACCGACTGTGACAAAACCGGACTTTTCACTGGTAGTGTGACGGGTGCCACGCGTGGAGCAGATCATGCTTACCCTTCCGGAGCACCCGATGAAACCTCAGTTTTATAGGGGTTCACATTGCTAGTGCTTTAGTTTTGTAGTGTTCTTGTTCATTTTTGTTTATTTGTTTTGTCTTTGTCGTACTGTCTCAATTCGTGTTGCTGTGATTTGCCGTGATTTTGGTTTTATGATTTTAGAATTTCCCCTTTCCTCGTTTTTGCTTCGGTATTCGTTTGCCGATGTATAAACCATATAAAATTGATTTCTGCATATGGCCTTTTTCAGGATCCACCTTTTTCAAGTTTTTAAGTAGGAAATGGATTTTTCATTATATTTTTAGCTCGCGGGTGATTTGTACTCACTGTGAAATAAATATATGGGGCAATTAAAGGGGCATGTAATACTTTAGTATTTTCACTTCGTTAAATTTCAAGATTTTCGGACACGTGTTAATTAGTATTTGAGGTGTAATATAAGGGTGGTTACTATTTGATATTTATTTAGAGAGATTTGTTGACAGTTTCCTATTTATACAAAGTTGATTTCTGAAAGAAACCTCAGAAAGAATTTGATTTAAACGTATTTTATTTGCTCAAAAACATACAGCAAAACGGATAAGACACAAGTTAATCAAACTTAGATCGTCTTCTCCTTAACTACAATATAATACAATAATACGCAGGCATGAGAGTTCACTAATATAATAAAGAAAAGTATTTTTAGAGCAATAACAAGAGGATAAGAAAAGAAAAAAGATATAGGAAAGACACAAAATTTGCGTCTGATTGTGTGTGTGTGGGAGTGTGTGGATCGTACAAGTAAATTAACTCGATTTATAATCATACTACAAGAAATCTTTTGGATTTTTTAATATATTCAAATACTACCTTAAATACTTCTTCATTTTCGTGGTTTGAAAGAGTTGAACTACCACTAATTAAGAGCAAAAAGTTCCGTTCAAGACAATCAGGCAACCAGGCTAATTTATTTACTAAGAGATCACGTTGATCTAAATATAATGGACATTCAAAGAAAAAATGTTTGTAGTCTTAACGTGGTGCCCCACAACGACATGATGGGTCAGATATTACGTTTATTTTATGGAGGTCATTATTAAGGAATGTTGCTGCACATCTAAACTGTGCTAAAATGATGTTAAGCCTTCGTGGTCCAAAGTAATAGTGGTCTGGGATTACTGCCTTTTTCACTCTATGGAGTTTTTTTATTGCAGATTTAAATTTAGATAGATTATCTGCATGACGCGTGTCTCAGTCCAAGTTGTTCCACTGTCTAATAGTAGATGGAATGTAAGATTCACAATTATTTCCGGACAAACTTTTAACATTTTGTGACTAATAATATCAGGTCCTGAAGCTTTGTTTGGATCTGATACTTTAATAGCGTCGACAATTTCGTTTTTATCAATAATATATCATTCAACTCGTTTTCAGTTTTTGAATCAATATGAGGGAGTGCTACATTATCATCCAGAATGTCAGAAATTGTACCAAAATATTTATTCAGAAGCTCACATTTCTCGTCATCATCGTAAACAATGCTTTCAAAAGTATCATCATTTATTATATTCTGAAGCGGGGGGATACTGTGGGAGCCATTGTTTGATTTCATCAGCATTTTCATAATCTTCCAATATGTTTTTATATTCGTGGTATTTTCTAAAATTATGTTGTCTAATTTTTTTTTTAAATTTTCTTTCGCAATCTTTTTTAAATTATTTACTCGGTTTCTCTGTTGTTTGTATTTACGGATATCTGATTCTTTTTTAGTCTGAAGCGCCAATTTTCGTATTCTATCTCTTTTTTTTATTTCTCGTCTTATTTCACCAGTAAACCATGGTTTATCATTATTTCGTACAGTAACTAATTCGGTTCGAATGCACTCCCTGGCAATCTGAAGAAATGTATCAGTAAATGCAGTGTTCATTTCGTCAACATCCTCCAAATCATCAAGGAGTGCATTCCATTCAATATTGTTTAGCATTTCGGCCATTTTTTCTTTATCAGTTTTTTCATAAATCCAAATTTCTCTTTTGAAAGTTTTCTGATTAATTCTTGGACATTCAATGAAAGCAATGCTTGCATCATGATCACTTATCTCTGGTGGGATGAGTAAAACATCTGAGTATATGCATTTCAAAGTATCACTAATTATTATAGCATCTAACAACGTACTACTATGATTAGTTGTCCGCGTTGCTTTATTGACTACGTTTGTAAGATTGTACAGATTAATAGTGTCTATTAATTTATTATTACTTTGAACGAACAAGTCAGAATTCATATCTCCACAAATAACTATATTTTCATTTGACTGAAACCCCATCCCAATAGCATGATTTAAACGCGTCCAATACACGTTATCTGTATTCGGGGGTCGATAAGTACAGCATAATAAAAAAGATTGACCCTTTCATGTATGTCAAGCCACACCATTTCATCCGTTATATTTTCAAGTTCCGGGCGACGTGTCACACCCAAGTCGTGACTAGTGTAGATTAAAATTCCTCCCCCAAATGCTGATCTGTCGCGGTGTGCAAGGTGTGTAGAAAATGACTCAAGTTCAATTTCTTCGTTTGGGATATTATGAGATAAGTGAGTTTCTGTTAGTGCAACTATGTCAAATTCTAATGCACTTATGTTTGTAACGCTAATTTTGATTGGATAGCGTCAGAATTTGAGGGGGTAAAATCCACGATTTACCGTCGGAACCAATAGCAACATAATTGCGCAGACGCATACCAAACTTCCTGTGATTTAAAAATCGATTTTGAATTTTTTTTTTTGTGGATTTGCATTAGAATAGAGATAACCAAACTGTATTTTAGGATCTTCAGGAGTAAATCTAAGATTTTACTGTCGCAAACATCCGTTTTCCGGCGACGTTTTGCGACAGTAAAATCTACGATTTACCCCCTCAGATCCTAAAATACAGTATGGTTATCTCTTAATTCATCAGTAAAGTGTTGGAGGAATTCAAGTTTGTGTCGCATACTACGAATATTAATATTACACAGGGATACAGAATTTTCATTATTACCAGAAGGTGCACTCAGAAAGAATGCATAGGAGATAAAAATTCGATCGTGTTTGAACTTTTATTTTGGAGAAACGCTGCAAAGGGCGGACATAAAAATTTGCACATGGATTAACAGGGATATTGGCAATCCGTATACAAATTTTGGTCAAGATCTAAAGATGGCCTTTTTGTGGATCCACTTTGAAAGACAGGCTCTAACTTGATCTTTTATGCCGATTTGTGCATCGCATATGCATCTATACGCTCACCTGCGGCAATCTACGTTGTTTTCATATAAACTGAAAATAAAGGAATGCAAAATATTAGTATTTTTTTCATTGGAAATAACTTTTATAATTATGCATCTATTGTAAACAGTCCAAAAAGTAACATTTCTACCTCATTTAAACGAGAGCTCACTTTCTATTGTTCTATTTCAACCGCTTCCCCGCCTGAACGTGTATGTAAGATTCCTGTTCCGAAGATGATATTATTTACAAGTAACCTGTTGATTTCAAGTTTAAAAGTCTGTATTCAAAGTTGAAATAAACAGTCTTAAAACAGAAATAGAGCTATTTCTTTGCTCATGTGTGCGTGTCTGTCTTTATATTCATGTAGTTAGTATATTTTATTATTAACTGCATATACAAAGCCAGATAATCATATGTACGTTCTTTTTGATGGCGAAAATATCATTTTAATAAAATTGTCAACTGTATACTGTTCACGGTAGTACTGTAGGTCTGATTACTGTTTTATCAAAAACACAGTTGTAGGCTGACTGGTGTATTATTTTTATTGAAATTAGCAGTATTTAGCCATCCCATGCAATTTCATTATGTTTTTGCAACTTGAGGTATTATATGTCACTTTTGTAATAATTCTTATATGATTTGCATAATAGGAAATACGCTGATATGATTGGTTGAATATACTTCCGGTAGCAATTTCTGAAGTCGTTTATCTTTCGATAGGCGACGTTGATCGAACTACATTTAAGTTCACCTTGTAAATTCATACGCCGAGTGAATCAAATAGAACAAAACGTGTGACTGGCATTATAAAAGTAAGAATTCAATTACTTATCATCAAATTTAAAGAATTATAAGGATTAAACACCATTTGAAAGGAATTTATAGGAATATAAACGGGACTAAGTCACTCACAAACATATCATAAAAGTCCTTCGGACTTTTATTTGTTTGTAAGGGAATTGGTCCAGTTTCTACTCCAATAAATTCCTTCAAAACGGTGTTTAATCCTACAGTAAAATGGACCGTGTCAGCAGCACTTTAGCTACTTTGTGAATGGGACTTTTACTGTTTCGAAGAAATATTTCACTACATCATAGAAGCACACAAAGAAGAAATATCCAAACACATTTGTGTGAAAAAAACAACTAAAAATAGCAGGAATTATAACATAGGGCTAATAGACTGTATTAGATAACATTAAAAATAAAGAAATAGGGTCATAAAGACGTGCATTTGTTCATAACTTGGGCTACTTTCAGAACAAGCTCAAATGTTGTCGTAAAAACGTTTAAGGTAGTCTCTGGTATTTGTACTTCCTAAGAGTAAAATTAATATATGCCATGCGTGTATGTTTTTTTACATGTAAAGTAAGTGAAAACCGAACCGTCAATCAAAGCATGGCTGTAAATAGCAATTTCTCTCTATTAAAGCCATTTTACAGTGTTTGGGAAGATGGTACTACTCTTTATATTTATGATAAAATACTTATGAAAGAACACCCGATCTATAAATATCTTTTCTTTAAATTATTCTTAAATAGAATATATTTTTACATATATATTGTTTAAAGGAACCCTCTGGACGTTGCTTTGATCTGGATTGCTGCTAGGCTTGCGGAGCTGCTAAGCATGCTCTAAGCCTCTGACTTCGCAGCTCCCCAGGCCTATCAATCCAGACATAGCGCCCCAATACTCCCGGGTTTCTAAACATTTGAAGGTAAAAGGACATGCTGTTTAGTTTTGATCTGGATTAGTTCTAAGCTTGTAGAGCTGCAAAGCATGCACTCAGCCTCTGTCTTTGCAGCTCTGGAAGTCTAGCGATCCAGACAATACTCACTTATTTTCTATATGAATTTGTATTTGATATCTGAATTTTTGTATTATTTATGTATATTTTAATCTGGTATACCTAAGAGTGTCTGTGGCTAATTGTGAAATTCAGAAAACTTCGAAAATCTAATCAGAGACTTATTTTATATATCCCTGACCTTATATACTTTGAACTTATATTTGAACCTTATATGTCTCTGATCAATATAAATTGAACTTTTGTTTGGATTTTCATTTTCAAAACAGCTTAGTTGATTATGGGTGAATTTAATTGTCTTATATCACACCTTTGGCAACTCTAATGATTAAACTAAACTCCCTGAGTATCGTATTATATTTCACATAAATATATTCAATTAACAAATTTGTAGCAAAGGGTCTGAAATTTTATTAATTGACACACTTGATTAATATGTAAATATTGTTATCTATGATAATTGTAGTTTGGATTATGCCCCATTGAATGTGAATTTATTTGTATACATGTTGCCTTTGTATAAGGAGAGGATATATAAAGGTTTCGGCCTGCTATCCAATCCTTTTCATGTTTATTGAATAAAATAATTTTAAAATCGGCACTACTCGAAAGACACCGAGAACCAAAACCATTTTTTTGTTGCGAGTGTATAAACATTTGCCCTTCCAAATGGCTGTTAGTATAGTTTGGCTCTGTATGTACTATACCGCGAATTTTAACAAAAATTGCTGAAATCTGTCAAAATTGCAATGAAATGGCAAGTTCAGTGGCTGAATCTTTCATCTGAAAGTATGAAAATACATTTGAATTGATTTTCTTTTCTTATAGCGGATGATCTGATAACACAATTTTGGTAAAGATTTAATACATCGACAAAAACTGCATGGTATTCACAATATCCAAACCACCATTTCACTCTAAGTAACTGAATACTTATTTAGTTTTGGCATAAAATTTTGGGGAGCATTCAGTTCCAAAGAGTGTAAGAAATCTAAAAACAAAACTGGATGGGAGGGTGGGGAAAATATTTTGTGAACCAATTTTCCAGTATTGTTCATGCAGCCACTGCTCATGTCTGAAGTTTACATCTGAATGAAGTCTTCATCAATTAATTAGTGCTTGGGCGTTTCAATCCAACATACAATGAACAAATAAATGGATATGGAGTAAATGTACGTGGAAAAAATCCGTATAAGACAAGACTGCATATCTTTTCTACAGAATCGATATTCAAATTTGGAGAGAAAACTAACTTTTCCCTTGAATGCAGCTCGAAGAATGAGATTGGTTAGTATTCTCGTTACTACTCGTGAGATGTCGCTTAGGATATCACAATATCCAAACCACCATCTCACTCTAAGTAACTGAATACTTATTTAGTTTTGGCATAAAATTTTGGTCCACATAGAATATCCTTGACTGTTAGGAACTCAAAGACCAACAGAACACTTCATTCACAACTCGTTCCTAAAACCCCATTCCCAAAACTAATTCCCAACACTAACTCATTCAATTTTGCATGTTTAGGTTTCAACTTTTTTTTTTTAATATTTTAAGAGCGACTTTACAAACCCTTTGAAGTGAACTGTTGAGAAAACCAAACTGATTCCCGATTTTTAAAAAATCTAGCTCGCTTCATCTCTTTCCTTTAAACTCGTTTCGATACCAACCATCCAACAAGGCGTTAAAGAAACCCTAAATTAAGACTCAAAGTGCTGATTTGTTTCGAGCTTGCATGATATTCAAAGTAGTGATTTAATATGATTTCTATCACGAATTTATTATATATTCTGTATCATGTACATTTTCTCCATACCATTTTGTTTAGCGTCGTTCATCTAAAGGGATCACAATTGGCAATATCAGTTGTGTATTTTCAAACATGACAAAATCATCTTTAGTATGACGTAAAGGTCAAATGCCACCAGAAATATCTTTGAAAATGCGAAAGAATAGAATTTTAAGATGTTGTCATCATATATTGAACTTTTACAATTCGTTTTCAGGAAGATCCATACAGTAAATAAATGAAGAAGGTTTGCTGCAAATACAAATTTATTAATGAAAAATATCATTAAATGTGGTTACGTACAAACTGTATTCAAACAATAGGACAATATAGGAAATATTTTAAATAAAAAATGCACTGTTCAAAATACCAAAGACATTTTTTTTTCTATTTTGAAAACAGAACAAAGTGCAAATTTACTGCCCGAAACAAAACAGGATTTCTAAAGGGTTTTTATCTAGATCAAACTTATCAAATTAACTACTTCTCCTGCGCTTGTGATATGAAGGAGGCCGGACAACCTTTCCTCTGTAAGTAACACAAGTTTCCTCCGTCTCACTGATCGTTTGATTCAAACTGACTGAAACCTGCATCCATTTCCGAATCAAGAAAATATATACCGAAATATAATTTTCGTATACACATATCCTCAACAAGAGAAGAATCATTTAGGTTTTTTAACTAAGAAAGTAGATTATAGAGAAAAGGCTCTCCGACTTTCCTTCCACGTGACAAATGCCACTAAAGGATTAGAACCTCTGGAAAGAGAGTCAGATCACCTATTAAATGTAAAATATTAACGAATAAAATAAATAGAATTGTTAAACCAAACAGAAACAGTAAACAAAACATTTTCCCTTTTCTATTTTTTCACACCAAATGCATAACAAACATCATTACTCGGATTATTTTCCATTTTCGGACATTTGCTGTCAGACAAAATTAGCAATTTCATGACAGAAAAACTACGGTAAAACCCATTTTGGCTGTTGCTGAAACCTAGGTGTGAACACCTCGTCTCTCCTTTTGGCATAATGTGTATGTATCATCGAATCAAAATTCCTCTCCATTAATTGTAATCTAGTTTACAGGTCTGAATTTGAATTTTGAAGCACTGGTACTTAGCGCATCTGCCGAATTAGTGTTAGCCGATGTCTGCAAGTCTTAATGAGCCAGCTGTTAAAAGAACAAAATTTTGGATAAAATCCTTGCCAACCTTCGTAAAAGAGATAAACAATTCAATTACTAACAGGAGATCTAAGTTAACAAATATTCGTGTTGTCGTGCACCCATCCAAAACCACAGCGGTTTATTATAATACATTTTTAGCTCACCTGGCTATGCCAGAGTGAGCTTTTGCTATCACTTTGTGTCCACCGTCCGTCGTCCGTCTGTCGTCCGTCCGTCCGTCCGTCCGTAAACTTTTCATTCAAAGATCTTCTCCTCTGAAACCACTGGGCCAATTGAAACCAAACTTGGCCACAATAGTCCTTGGGTGGTCCCCTTTTAAAAATTGTGTCGCTCAGGTCTGTACGTCATCCAAGATGGCCGCCAGTTTGGACCAAAATTTAACATTGGACCCTATGGAAAAAAACGTTTCAAATTCTATTTCTCTGAAACTACTGGGCCAATTGGAACCAAACTTGGCCACAATAGTCCTTGGGTGGTCCCTTACAAAAAAGGTGTTTTTTAGGTCCGCATGATTTCCAAGATGGCCGCCAGCGGAAACATAGTTTTATCATTGGACCCTATGGGAAAAAATTTTCAAAGATCTTCTTCTCTGAAACTACTGAGCCAATTGGTACCACACTTGGCCTTAATAGTTTTTGGGTGGTCCCTTACAAAAAAGGTGTTTTTCAGGATCGCACTACATTTAACATGGCCGCCAGCGGGGGACATAGTTTTAGCATTGGACCCTATGGGAAAACACATTCAAAGATCTTCTCCTCTGTAACTACTGGGCAAATTGGACCCACCTTTGGCCACAATAGTCCTTGGGTGATCCCTTACAAAAAAAGTGTTTTTAAGGTCTGCGCGAATTCCAAGATGACCGCCAGCGGGAAACATAGTTTTAACATTGGAGCCTTAGGAAAACACTTTCAAAGATCTTCTTCTGTAAAACTACTGAGCCAATTGGAACCAAACTTGGTCACAATAGTCCTTGGGTGGTTCCTTACAAAAAGGGTGTTTTTTAGGTCCGCGCAATTTCCAAGATGGCTGCCAGCAGGGAAAATAGTTTCAACATTGGACCCTATGGGGAAACATTTTCAAAGATCTTCTTCCCTGAAACTACTGAGCCAATTGGTACCAAACTTGGCCACAATAGTCTTTGGGTTGTCCCTTACAAAAAAGTGTTTTTCAGGATTGCGCTACAATCAACATGCCCGTCAGAGGGGGACACAGTTTTTATATTGAACCCTATGGGAAAACACATTCAAAGATCTTCTTTTCTGAAACTACTGGGCCAATTGGAACCAAACATGGCCACAATAGTCCTTAGGTGGTCCTTTGCAAGAAAGATGTTTTTTAGGTCAGTGCTATATTCAAGATGGCCGCCAGTGGGAAACAGTTTTAACATTGGATTCTATGGGAAAACATTTTCAAAAATCTTCTCCTCTGAAACTACTGAGCCAATTGATACCAAACTCGGCAACAATAGTCTTTGGATGGTTCCTTACAAAAAGGTGTTTTTCAGGATTGCGCTACATTCAACATGGCTGCCAGCGGGGGATATAGTTTAACATTGGACCCTATGGGAAAACACATTCAAAGATCTTCTCCTCTGAAACTACTGGGCCAACTGGAACCAAACTTGGCAACAATAGTCCTTAGGTGGTCCTTGGCAAAAAATGTGTTTTTCAGGTCAGCGCGATATTCAGGATGGCCGCCAGGGGGAAACATAGTTTTAACATTGGACCCTATGGGAAAACACTTTCAAAGATCTTCTTCTCTGAAACTACTGAGCCATTTGGAACCATACTTGGACACAACAGTCCTTAGGTGGTCCCAGTGTTTTCCATTTCTTAACAGGGAAAGGTGGGTTTTTTCAAATTGCTCCAATAACCGGGTTTATTTTTTCAAACGCAAAATCCCAACCGGGTTTTTTTTGTACCATCTGAAATATTATTATGCATATTGAAACATTTATTTTACAAGTACATTGACTAAAAACGTCATATTTAATTTTGATTGTAAGGTACATGGACAGTAGCAACATTCAATATTCTTAATTATTGCAGTTGATCAGTCATACCCATGCCATGGTACGAAACAGTCAAAATGAATAAAGTACTATCGGTGTTGATATTTCCACACCTTTTCAGTAACATCGGTATTTTGTTATTCAACCATAAATGAAAATTACGGTACTATGTATTTTTATTCCAATCCAGACTTAAATGAACTTGAAGCAGTGACTAACTCAAAGCAGTGGCTTGTCTACATCATAAACCACGATTTTTGCAAGATTGCCATATCCCCTGCGTTTCTAGACACTTGCGTAACACTGCTGTCAACCCGAACTTCTGAGCCTTTCAATTCCCTTGCAAAAAAGTTGTTTTTCAGGATCGCACTATATCCAACATGGCCGCCAGTGGGGAACATAGTTTTAACATTGGACCCTATGGGAAAACACATTCAAAGATCTTCCCCTCTGAATGTACTGAGCCAATTGGAACAAAACATGGCCGCAGTAGTCATTGAGTGGTCCCTTGCAAAAAGGTGTTTTTCAGGTCAGCGCGATATCCAACATGGCAGCCAGCGGGGAACTTAGTGTTTCCCATGGGGTCCAATGTTAAACTAACAGAGGTCTTTTCCCCCTTTAACTAATTAGGGATATTGGATTTATAGTTTAATTATATATAAGGGCTCTTTAACATAAAATGTCTATGTTAATCAAGGGCCAGGTGAGCGATACAGGCTCTTGAGAGCCTCTTGTTTTATATTATTATAACCATATCATTATTATTATTATTATATCAAAACCTTGTTTGAACGTATTTTTTAAATGTACGCAAGATTTACTTCATTACACGGATCCCATAAAATACCAAAAACGGATTCAAAATTGACATTGTGACTAAAACGGGATGATATACAACACATGTAATATATTTGAGCAAGACAAAAAACAATACTGCAAAATCTTGATTAAAAGTATTTTCGAAGTCTTCATTCGTGTGTATTATCGTCTATGTATTGGATTATAGCCTCCTTCACATTTACTCGTATCCCGTAAATAAATGAAAATTATCTATTCTAACATTCAGAACAATATTAATACCTTGTGCATCAAAAATGGTAGTTGGATTAACAACACTTATACGAGCATCGGTTAATGTAGATCTCCTTGGTGCCCCTACCGACTCTGCATATAGTACCGCCTGATGCATCAGCAAACTGGCATTATCCAAGCTGAGATTTTTTCCCATGAGCCTCATCATATCCTGTGCTTCTTCATCAGTCAGTTTAATAAATTCTGCCGCAAAATCATCTAAACTGTAATAAGGTAAAGGATGCTCCGTTAGCCTTGCTAGGTAATCAAAATCATTGTCATCAGCTTTGAATTTAAATATAGACTGAAGCGCTCTGTGCCGACTGTGCCTAGGTTTAAGCACGAAATGAGCCATCTAGAAAAAATAAAGGAAAAATTTAATTAAAAAACAAAACCATCGCATAACGGGCATACATTTACTAACGAAATAAAATATTCAGGTAGAAAATAAACACAATCGGCTTAAATCAAATTCATTATTGCCAAACGATTTAAGTTGGAAAATTTTAGAGAGCAACCATAAACGTTAACAAATTCTAAGAATCACTTATGCGAAATTAATAAGCAAGTCAGAGTGATTATCCTTACATTACGATATTAAAATCAAAATGTAAACAGAAGGAATACATGTACACAAATGTATAAGACATAAACTGTAAGTTAACAAATTTCCATTGCCGATTTCCAAGAATAATAAACTACCGAAATATTTGCACATATAGTAATTCAGAAGTCACGCTATGAATTTCAAAATACCGTAAAATAAAAGTATATAATAATATAAACACAATTAAAAACTAAAACCACAATACAACAAATGTGTCATTACCGATATCTCATGTCATATCTGAGGTATTTAGTTAATATCTTTATTCACAAATGCACAATTATGCCCCTGAGGGCTGATGGCATAAACAAAATACAAATACACAATACATTACACAAATACAATGAACTTATGCAGTCTGGGAGTCCACTTTCCTCAGTATTTATGACTTTTTTTTTATAAATGGAGCAACATACTGCATGCATTGAAAAGACGAAATCAAGTTTTTGAGTTGAAGATTTTTCTTTAATTTGTAAAATTCTGGGAAAATTTTACTTATATTTTTCATTAATTCTTTACATTCACTTTCATATTTCGGACATGTGAAAAAATAATGAGTTTCATTTTCAATTTCATTTAAATTAGTATATTACACATCACGTCATAGAAAATAAACATCTATAAAATTAATCGAGTAAACCTAAAAGTGATCCAAAAAAGCGTATTATAGACTTGTGAGGTAGTTGGACAACTTCAATTCTATCGTACAAAAATGACATTCATGTAAGAGACTGTGTAAATTTTCTACCTTTTTACAATTCTATAGCATTTCCATACACGCAAGTTAGATATAAAACCAGAAATGCAATAACTATCAAAAACTATGTCAAGTGTCACTTTACCTAAAACGAGTCATGTACATAACTTAGTGTCAAGGATATATCATATTACATAACAAATATCATGTTGCAATACAATTGGATCGAGTGTCTGAACATCAATAAGAAAGGACACAGACTTAACCGAAACATGCATCTTTAAAACTGGAATTCAGGTGCTAATGCTCAAGTGCTTTCAGTATGATAGAAACCAACTATTTTATGCATATTTATTCAACAACGTTATAAAATATATATATTTCTAATAAAAGATTGGGACAAACAACCTGAAATACCCCAAGTCTAGTCAAGCGATCAATATCACCATGAAATGAACATCATTACCAAACGAGCACACCGACTGAAACGACTCAAAATCACAGCATATGATACACATCACAATCACTTGTGAAAATAAAACAAAACAAAATAATGAAAAGAACGCATAGAAATAAACAATAGGTAACGAAACAAAACCATCCTCTTAACATGAAATCAAATATTTATTGTACCAATCATGGACCCATAGGGGGCAATGACACAAAACACACATGATTAAAAACATACAAACATACATACTAGCTTGAGCAAAATCAAACAGATTGAAAAATTAATGTGCATTATAACAACAATTAGCTATGTTATATTTACCATCATCTATCAAAAATGTATATTGACCTGGTCCAGCGTTGGAACCCGGGTAACTCAAGATAGCCTTTCTGTGATTATACGTATATACCGATACTTAAAGTATATTACATAAAAATAAATACATATTAAACAACACCGCAGACCAAATTACAATACAATGAAATATCATGAAAAGAAACCTGCTTTTGGCGTTCCCGCTAAGATCTGCACGTGAAGCATTAAAAAATCAAACCACCACCAAAAATTGTCAAGCTGCTCGGGGAAAGCAATCAGCGAAACTACTACGTCTACTACTAGCACAAATAAATTATAACGCAATGAGCATTTAAAACAAAATGAACTACTTTCTGGCTATTTCAACTTCAAAATCTTTCTTGCCTATTATATACAAACAAATATAAGCCCCTGAAGAAAACCATATTGCAATTCAAATATCCATAAATTCAAATAAAATAGAAAGCTTTTTAGCATTTACACTCAAATCAAAACTTTAAGCAATATTTGTTAAATAACACTCGAAAACGTCTGATGTTAAACCAATAAAACAGTTCCAAGCAAAACAATGCTCCTCGCATTTCCAAATAAATAATGCCCTCCTCGGGCATAGGAAATTAAATTCAAAATTACATTTTAAACCTCCTCGGTTTAAAACAATCTTCAAACCTCCTACTGTAACACAAATCGAGTACACCTTAAAAACCCTTCCATGTGTTTAAGAAGAGGGCAGATAACGATCTGTCCTCGTCGAATGCAGCTCGAAGAATGAGATTGGTTAGTATTCTCACTATCATGAGAGTGCGAATGGGAAAAACGGTTGACTTGCATTCTCAGTAAAGTTTACTTACATTCTAAATTTTTTGTCGTCTGATATATCTGGATTTTTCTCAATTAAAACGATATTTTTTACATAATTCAAGATATGATTTTTGCTTCCCATTTTCTATAAATACTTCTTGTTAAACGTACGTTCTGTATCTTACTTTTTCATTTCAACACACATATTAAAATCGACAAATTGAGTGTCTTCGGGTCAGTTTTTTGACTTAAACGCCATTTCAAGAACAACAACACCATCAACAGTTTCAAATCTAATATTATTATAGACTTGAAAGCATTTCGTGCAGTTTAAGTCATTTTGCACAAATCAAATCTAAGGGATAACAGATATATACTGAAACAAACAAAGGTGGTCAAGAACTTCATCGTTATATTGATTGATTGATTGATTGATGTTTTACGCCAACTTCAGCAATATTTCAGCTATATTGTGGCGAGAACTGTTGAGTATACTGAACAATTTTAATAAATACTTAAAATATTAATATAAAACCATATAACTTTATACAAGTAAAACAAATGTGTAAAATGTAAAAAATATAATAGAAGAAATTATGGTTTGACAGTAACAATATTAGAAATAAGAAACTCAATTTAAAATTGATCCATTTAAATCTTACTAAATAAATTGATTGCTTTTAAAAATTGAACGATTTTGTCGCCAGCGACGTTTGTAAATAGGTCTTTAAGACAATCAGCAGAATAAAAATCACGCCTGATATCGGCAACATCTAAACATTCAATTAAAACATGTTGAATTGTAAAAGGACAATTGCATGGAATACACTCAGGTCGATCATCACTGTTGAGGATAAAACTATGTGTTGTTCTAGTATGTCCAATACGACATCGGGTCAACACTACCTGTTCCCTATGGTTTTTACCGCAGGAACCGACTTGTTTACCGACGTCTGACTGTATTCCATGCAGTTTATTATTTATTTGCAGATCCCATTTGGCCTGCCATAACTTTAAAATGTACTTAACGATTAAAGGCTTCATGTCAGTGTACGGTACTGGACAATCCGCCATCTCGTCATCTAGTGCATCCTTGGCTTCCTGGTCAGCAAATGTGTTTCCATAGATCCCCACATGACTAGGGATCCAAACATAAATGACTTCTTTGCCCAATGCTACAAGTGATTTGTAGATTTCGGCTATTTTCAAAATAATTGGGTGTTTTGTTTTTCGACTTTCAATTGCCAATAGGCAAGAAAGCGAATCGGAACAAATCATGAATTTATTTGATTGCGATAAAGCTACAAATTTAAGTGATGAGTAAATAGCGTTAGCTTCAGCAGTAAAGATTGAACTAGAGGATGGTAATAGGAGAGTTGCTGAACGATCTCCAAACACGGCTGCAGAAGCCACTCTGTCTCCATCCTTAGAGCCATCTGTGTAAATTTGCAAGTATTCAGGATGTGCGACAGTTTTTTTGTGTATCACTGCTGTATTCTTTTTTATGATGTAAGTTCCAAGATTTCATTTTGACTCTACTATTCTGTAAAAATTATATTGAGAACTTTGCAAAAGTGTTTTAAATATTTACTCACTCCAATTTAAATTTGCAATTCCAATGATTGCAAATCTTGTGCCACCATTTTTGAGAATGACCAAGAAGTTTGAATAAATCGCAAAAAGCTGAACAAAATCATATTTTTAACTCTATATCTTATGATTTAACACTGCAGCAATTAAAAAAAACATGGGAATTTCAAAATCCAATGGAAAATACAGTTTCGTATGGTGTTTCACTACATTTGTATTTCTCATGGGACTTTGAAATATTTTTATAGGACTTTTACTACTGCCATGGGATTTCTTTAACTTCATTGGGAAAAATTTTCCCATGGCAATACTAGTAATTCAAACTCCCATTGGAAATAGTGAAAAATGGTAAAATATCATGGGAAAATACATTTTTCAATAGGATTATCACATTTCTATGCTTTTTAAATTGCAGTAATGTAAAAGTGTATTAACATATCAATTTTGGCTGAATTTTGGCTTTTCTATTTAGATTCTTTTGGTTATTTGTTCTCTATCAGCTTTTACACGTTTTTCGGTTCAAGGACTTTAAAAAAATTTGGTATTTCGTTATCAACTATTTAATTTGAATTTCGCAAGTCTCTTGAAATTTTTCAAATTATTAACACTGATGTGGTAGCTGTCAAAACTGGTTGCACAAGATTTGCAATAACTGGAATTGCAAATTTTAATTGCAACAAGGGATCTGTGAGCCAATGCTCAC
>MJUU01073187.1:0-17432 GCA_002080025.1 Modiolus philippinarum | reverse complement strand
GACGGACGGACGGAATTTTGAAAAATTGACGAAGTCGCTAAACAGGAAGTAGTATTCCCATAGGTCTGAAAATGCACCCCATATTAAAGCTTAACTATATAAAGCTTCTGACAAAATTTCAAGTTTGTTTCAATATCCATTGCAGAGAAAAGTTTGGCGAAAGTTGTGACGGACGGAATGACGGAATGACGGACAAGGGTAAAACAGTATACCCCTTCTCCTTCGGAGCGGGGGTATAATTATTTTATTATTGAATACCTTTTGAATACCACATCCACTTTTTCTTATGTGACTGACATGTTATGTGACTGTAAACATTTTTTATGTATTCAAAAATAATTGTAACTTCTTTGTAT
Organism: Modiolus philippinarum; assembly: GCA_002080025.1. Lineage (NCBI taxonomy): Eukaryota > Metazoa > Mollusca > Bivalvia > Mytilida > Modiolidae > Modiolus > Modiolus philippinarum. The sequence goes on along the minus strand of MJUU01073187.1, from coordinate 17,076 downwards.
TTTATAAGTTGTAGAAATTCGCGGTAATAATGAGTCCGGTTCATCATTTTAAAACTCCAAGAATAAAAATGTTTCATTTGTAAAGCGTAGAACTGCATTGCAAAAATTGGGAATCGTTTAATATTTTCAAAATACGCATTTGTTTTCCATATTTAAAACGCTGTTACTGTTATTGATATCATTTTCATTTGTTTTGTGAACACCCAAGTAAATTATGATTATTTTTGGGAGTACAATAACCAACTATAGCATAAATCAGAGTCAACTTTATCCCTCTACACAATAAACTATAGCATATAAATTAAATTTCAAGCAACAATCGTTCAGTAAGCTCTTTGTTTGCGCAATATTGAGCATTTATTTACGTTATTGTACTCTTTTCACAAATCGAATATCAAAGTAGCCGTTTGGTGGTGATTAGCAAACGAAATATGAAGTTTTATGTCCGATCGCACTATTATTAAAATTCATCATAGTAAACTATCGCTCCTCTTGAGTTTTCATGCAAGAAAACTGTAGCCCTCGTGCAAGTAAACTTTCGCTCTCAAGACAGAACCCTATCGCATCTACTGGAATTTTCAGCTGTAACGATATGATGCGGCTTGAAAACGATGTACCTAGGTTGCTGAATGCGAAAGACATGTTTTGTAAACAGAACAGATGTTTTAATTATGAAATTATTACCTAAAATCATAAGTAGGTAAAATGCCTTTAAAATATGTCAAATTTTAAATTATTCTTAAATAAAGGTATTTTGAAATCATAATAATGCTCATGACTTATATATTTCAACGTAAAATACTAATTTCTGTTAAAAAAATTGTATTTTTAACCTAAATGCCACATTTTTCGTCTAACTGATTGCTTATTTTCCCATAATACATCTGGAACACACAAGTCAATTTCGCAGGGAATGCAAGTCAACCGTTTTTCCCTTTCGCACTTTCATGATAGTGATTCTCGTTACTTCTCGCGAGATGTCGCTTAGGATAGCTGAAGGAAATTAAATCACGAGTAGGCGACCCCACCTCTTTAAAATAGTCATCAATAATAAAACCAAACCAAAATATCGTCCTTGGTTGTATTTTAATCTTAAAAAAACAAGGGTTGGAATTTGATCTGTTTTGTCTTAATTAAGCTCATCTAATGAACTTTGCGGACTTTTTGTTCTTGTTCTTAATAAGTTATGAAAATTATGAAAGTGTTGTAATACTTAAGTATATCGGATAATTTTGATGGCATTGCATTAATTAACATTTGCGGATCCAACCCTCGGAACTTTTCAGCCTTTTCACGAAATAAGTTAAAATTTCGTGCAAAATTTACACAAAACGTCTGAAACTCCTTTTTTCTGGAAACTCATTTGGATCCCCCTTTACGGAAGCTTGATCCCCCGGTGATTTTACATATGAAATTAATTCTCTTTCTTGTAGTAAAGCACAACTGTATAAACCTGCATAATCTAACAAATTAAAGTACGGAATCCATTCGTGTATGCATAAATTAAATATTAAAGGGCCTTAATAGAAGAATACACTGCTTATTGCTAGGAATCCAATTGTCTATAGACCTCTATAGACAATATTACAAAATGCTAGTACCATATCGTTTGCCCTTGCTGTAATTTCTTTTCGTCCTGTGGCCCTGCCAGTTTGTACATGTAGCATGAAAGGAACCAAATTACATACCTTCCATACAACTTACCTGTCAAGTTTGGTTCAGCGGGATTTAGTAAGATACAGAAAATCTCAAAAGGTTAAATCTGCAGTGACTGTCAGGTTTGTGAATATATTGTAAACAAATCTGTAAATTGTGAAAGACCTTGCATACGCAATCTTATTACAGTTTGCTTCAGTAGTTTCAGAGGCGATGATCGATGTATCTCAGGACAATTTCAAAGTGATTTCTAAAAGTAAAACAAAAAGGGGAAGGTCAAATTTGTTTCATTCTTTAAAAACATGTTCAAAATAGCGGAAGACCAAGCGTATTATCTTTCTCAATGAGATACACACGGAGAAATAAATTGGAGGAAACATTCTGCCGAAACAGACTCGCAAGGTAAAGAACAACAACAAAAAATCATTATTCCATAACTTATTTTTACCATGTGTATTTGTAGAGACTGTCTCATGTGCATTTACTGCACATCCCTTCATTGATTATCGCCAATAGCTGAAATTTCCTTAACATTCATTTTTACCGTGTATTTTCACATATTGTGTAGTTATATATTCGTTAAACAGCATATAAAGTAACTGTAAGATAGACTTACAGTCTGTGATAAAAGTTACTTTAAACAACCTACATAATTTTTTAAAACAACGATTTTCTCGACAATGCAGCTACAAATCACGGGGGGGGGTGTGGTCACTTCCTATATAAAGGTATATACAGACGTGCCGCTGGAATGGGCCTGTTTGTTGCAGTTGTCAACTATATGAATGGGTAGCAATTTTTGACATCATGTATATAAATGGGTCGTAAATTAACCCCAAATGGCCAGAATCTCTACTGGTTGCTGTAATCAATTAAGTATTTATCATTATCTGATGTTTAAGAACATTCCTGCTGTGAAATTAATGATTTTCGAACTCCAATTACACATTTTTACTGTACAGTTGGGTTGCTCATTTTTGAAATTTACTATATGAATTGGTCAATATTTTGTTGGGGGAACTATATGAAAGGGGGGTATTTTTAAAATGCCAGCGGCAGGCCTGTACCTAATTCCACCTGAAGTGAACCCCCCCCCCCCACCCGTGCTACAAATAATGTTGAAATTTGGCATGAAAGTAAGAATTATCTTTTATAGTCGCCTCATGAAGTGTGAGCGTTGTAAGTTTAGCTTTTCATGTAAAATGGAGAAAAAATATATTTTGTAACGCGATGTAGTGGCATTAATTACAAGAAATCAGCTCTCGCAGGACAACTTCTTCACAATTACGTGACAGTCTACTAGAAAAACAATAAACCCTTTTTGTACACAAAATATTTACTTTTTAACACTAAAACATTGAAAAACTTATCTGGCATATTCTGTTGAAGTGGATTTTCCACGAAAAACGTTCTACAGCCTACAGATAGAACCGTAAGACAGATATTTTAGGCGCACAGGTTCCTATACTGTGATATTTCTCAAATCGAGACAGGGGTATTTTGGTTCGAGGTTTGACCGACAACTTAAGAATGTGAAAATTCAACTCTCGAGATTTGTGAAATCATCGTAATAAACTGGAAATTCTTTCTCTCATTACTGCTAAATTTATTTGCAGATAAGTGATCTCCGTAATCTCCATTGACATCCCTAAACAATCAGCAACTGAGAACAAGTATATCAATACGTTAGTTACTTCGTGCATATCTTTTCGATATATTTGTAAATTTAAAATAAAACTTTCCCTAAAACTATTTCTAAGTTTTGAGATTGTAAATGCTTCCTATATTTTCTCTTGTGGTGAACTATCATGTGTATGTTCAAATTGTATCAAAAATTGAAATTAAAACAAACTATCCCGGAACGTTTACTAAATGCATACATAATATGTCCGGGTTGGGAATTCTAACCACAGGGTTATTGATAAACATGACAAGGCTGCTCAATGAAATTTTCAATTTTCATTTTAATACCAACCTTTATTTACAATCACCACTTTATTTGATAAAAAAACCAGAAAAATGCATTTTTTGTGTCATACACACCTTGAATGATTCATCATGATTTAAATATCTAATATGTCAACATAATTCATATTTTGAATGGCTGATAAACGTATACGTACAAGCATAAGAGTCCCATAGTACAACCGATCACGAGATCGCAAATGACCTAATATGTCGATAAATTTAATATTGTGCGAGGACGCAGCCCGACCCGAGTCGAACCATTCAATTTTATTATCCTGTGTGTATCTTAAATGTATTCTACTTATAGTCTGGTTGCACAAACGCAGGAAAAAAGCACCATTCTTTAAATCCATACCCCACCTTCTGGCAGTCAGTGATCTGACTTAAAAATGGATAACAGGAAAATATCTACAATGGCTGAAAATTACAATTACATGCCACAATCTGCCAGGGAACTTCACAGCAAAAACACTAATAAAACAAAAGACAAACGTAAACAACGATAGGGACTCGGGACAGCCAGCGGTAGATTAAACAGGTTTATGGGTACCTAAACCTCCATTTTATGTGTTCCGTTCCCCTAAAGTATAGTAAACAAACGAATAAAGCCCAACACAGGTAAACTAATATCTCCATGACCACAGTCTTGAAAGGAGAGAAAATAACAAAACGTAATTTTGAAAGATGGGTCAAGGGGTGCTTGCCCCTAAACTGCGGTTCATTCCCATTTATCCAACTTGTTAATAAAATATACATTACAGGTAAAAACTGAAAGTTGGATAAGTGGGAATAGGTAGTATTACTAAAACAACAAACACTAATTAGAGCTTGGGTAAAGTGTTGGATAAAAAATATGCTAGAAAATTAAGTCCTGGTAAAAAAGTACTTTACTATATTTATGTTATGTCATGAATTTTATAAAATTGTTTGAGTCCTTTGATATTTTTTATTAGTTATCTTTTTTTTTAATTTGTCCTTCTTGTTTTGCTTTAATTTGTATTTTTTATATTAATTTTGCTTTTGCTCTTATTTTTTGTTTTTGTTCCTATTTTTTGTTTTGATGTTAATTTTGTTATTATGGAATATCTTTGCATTTTTCATTGGGTAATTGTCATTTGATGCCACTGCTGGTGGACTGTTAGTCCCCGAAAGGTATTCGCTAACCCAGTAGCCAGTATTTCGGTGGTGGCCCGAAAACCAATTTTATTTTTTTGTTGATTTTTTTTCTTTTGAAGTAGCCTTGCCTTTATGGTCATTTGATACTAAATATTAATAAATAACAAAATACCGAGGTTAATGTAAATTTAGGTTATGCATATGCGCATTTCGACAACTTATGTCTCATCAATGCAGATAAAATTAAAACATTTGGAAACCAACCGAAATATGTGTAAACTCTAATAGAGAACAAATTACCAATAGGATCTCAATAGGAAAGCCAAAATAAGCTAAGGACAGAGCTAACTCCTTAGGGTTTAACAAATTTTCTGAAATTTAGATATTACAAATTTTCAAATAAATCCATGAACCGAAATATCTGTAAACGCTGATAGAGAACAAATTACCAATAGGATCTCAATAGGAAAGCCAAAATAAGCTAAGGACAGAGCTAATTCTTTAGGGTTTAACAAATTTTCTGAAATTGAGATATTACAAATTTTCAAATAAATCCATGAACCGAAATATGTGTAAACGCTGATAGAAAACAAATTACCAAAAGATTATCGTTTGTTTCATCCAGTACATAAATTAACATTTCCACGGGTGTTTGCTGTATCTTGATAGTGCTTCTCAGTGCATTTCCAGTAGGCACGTTCTGTATCTCTGTCCTGTTACATATCTGTAGCCATTTACTGTTACGTGGTGACCAGTTCCATGTTATGGCCAGTGGGGGTGATAACACAGGTAAGGAGCCCATGTATGTTGAGCCTGGAGCCCATGTATGTTGAGCCTGGAGCCCATGTATGTGGGGCCCGGAGCCAATGTATATGGAGCCTGGAGCTCTCATGAGTGTTGGAGCCCAGAGTCCTTGTGTTGCACGGAGTTTTAGTGTCTTAGTTGTCTTAGGAGCCTGGAGCCTTAAGTCCAACGTTTAAAAAGGTTGGAGTCCTGAGTCCAGAGTCTGTGTAATCCCCCAAGTGTGTTGAATATAATCTTCTCGTGCTTGTGCATTTGCCATAGTTAGACTGAATATGGTTTGTGGCCTAAGCGCATTTGCAAATATGAAAAGCAAATAGCGTTGAATGGTTAATAAGTAGTCGTTGAAAAGTCAGAAATACAGACATAGAATTCACAAATTAATAGGCTTAGGTGCTTTTGAAACAGTACATGTGATTAAGGGGACGACCATTTGATTTACAGGGGAAGGCTTGGGGGATTTTGCCTAGAAAATTTATTTTTACGAAAATCTCAAACAAATTATTTATTTTCACCAAATGTCCCTTCAAATTATTCAGTTGCATTTGCAACAAAAAATTTATTCTTCGAATCAAAATTAAATTATTTATTTTCATGACAAGTAGGATAAGAATATTTACTGTCACTGGAACCAAGATTAAATTATTTATTTACAAAATCGCCCAAGCCTACCCCTGAACATCAATTGGTTGTCCCCGAAAAATATTTCTTGTAATTGTGTCATTTACTTTTTTTTTTAAATTAATATTTACATTTTTCCTTTTCCATACAAAAAACTGTATTTATTGGTCATATTTAAAAGAAAAGTTTTTAATTTTCATTTAATTGACATGTCTTTACTTCTTTTTATCAAATTGTTATTTAAATCAACAAGAATTTTATCCATGGAACAATTTTTTTGTTAATTTATTTCCTGACTCATTATTATCATGTACTAAATAAACATACCCCTAAACAATTAAATAAAAAGTTGGATAACTGGGAATAGTGATTTTTAAAAAGTTGGATAAGTGGGAAGACGACTAAACTGCCGGCTAGCTCGAGCCTAGTCTACTGATAAAACACTGTCGCGCTACGGAAGAAAAATCAAACTCAAAACTTCGCGAAGGGTATGGTCAAGATTCATCATATATTTCAGTAGACATCGTCAGTATCAGTGAGAGACTAGTATGTGTGTAAACTAGATCTCAAAGCTTATTTAAAACAACGACAGTAGAATACCAAAGGAACAAAGCATGGGACTATATAAAATCAAAGTCTAGAGACAAGGCAAAAACAAGAACACCAGAGGACGGAAGACCAAAGACACTACATGCCCACAAAATACACGAACACTACATATACAGCGATGGAAACGTTCAACATTCCCAAATTAGCGCTCATCGTGTGAATCGTGTGCGTTCATCGTGTAGACCGTTTGCGTTCATCGTGTAAATCGTGTGCGCTCATCGTGTATCGTGTATCGTGTAACGTGTAACGTTCATTACGTGTATCGTGTAACGTGCGTTTACTCGTTTCATTTTAATTCCGCATTTTATAGATAGGATTGCCAATTTTCTGCACAACACAATTTTGTTTTTAAACCGCAAATTTTACAAGAAGAAAATAAAATATTATCAGATTAAGTATCACTGCCGTTTTATGTCACAAAAGCAGTTATTGGTTAGGAACGCAAACCTTTATTTAATCAACATAAAATATTCAATTTTAATAATGCAGGCTGTTCAATATAGTAGAAGAATAGAAGCCTAATCAAATGAAACTTATTATACGGTTTAATCATTGTGGACACTGGTATAATATAAAATAGAGAAAAAGTGCACTTTCTTTTAAATTTATGGTTAAATCATGGAAAGTTTAGTATTGCCAACACCGGTATAATATAAAATAGAGAAAAAGTACACTTTTTTATATTTATGGTTCAATTATGTGAAGTTTTTGTATTTCGAACACCGGTATAATACCAAGGACTTATAATGTATAAAGTCCTTGATAATACTAAATTTATAAAGTTTTAGTATTGCGGACACCGGTATAATACTTAATAGAGAAAAAGCTCCCTTTTTCATATCTATGATTAAATTTTATAAAGTTTTAGTATTGCGGGCACCGGTATAATATTATATACAGAAAATGCTCCCTTACTTTTATATTTATGGTTAAATTATACCAAGTTTTAGCATAGCGGACACCGGTATAAATTAATATTAAATACAAAAAAACACTCCCTTTCTTTATATTTATGGTTAAATTCTATAAAGTTTTAGTATTGCGGACACCGGTATTAAATACAGAAAATACTCCCTTTCTTTTATATTTATGGTTAAATTTTATAAAGTTTTAGCATTGCGGACACCGGTATAATACTAAATACAGAAAAAGTTCCCTTTCTTTTATATTTATGGTTAAATTTGATAAAGTTTTAGTATTGCGGACACCGGTATAATATTAAATACAGAAAATGCTCCCTTTCATTTATATTGATGGTTAAATTTTATAAAATTTTAGTACTGCGGTCACTGGTATAATATCTAATACAGAAAACGCTCCCTTTCTTTTATATTTATGGTTAAATTGTATACAGTTTTAGTATTGCGGACACAGGTATAATATTAAATACAGAAAATACTCCCTTTCTTTCATATTTATGGTTAAATTTTATAAAGTTTTAGTATTGCAGACATCGGTATAATATTAAATACAGAAAATGCTCCCTTTCTTTTATATTTATGGTTAAATTTGATAAAGTTTTAGTATTGCGGACACCGGTATTATATTAAATACAGAAAATGCTCCATTTCTTTTATATTTATGGTTAAATTTCATAAAGTTTTAGCATTGCGGACACCGGTATAATACTAAATACAGAAAATGCTCCCTTTCATTTATATTGATGGTTAAATTTTATAAAATTTTAGTACTGCGGTCACTGGTATAATATCTAATACAGAAAACGCTCCCTTTCTTTTATATTTATGGTTAAATTGTATACAGTTTTAGTATTGCGGACACAGGTATAATATTAAATACAGAAAATACTCCCTTTCTTTCATATTTATGGTGAAATTTTATAAAGTTTTAGTATTGCAGACATCGGTATAATATTAAATACAGAAAATGCTCCCTTTCTTTTATATTTATGGTTAAATTTTATAAAGTTTTAGTATTGCGGACACGGGTATAATACTAAATAGAGAAAAAGTTCCCTTTCTTTTTTATATTTATGGTTAAATTTGATAAAGTTTTAGTATTGCGGACACCGGTATAATATTAAATACAGAAAACACTCCCTTTCTTTTATATTTATGGTTAAATTTTATAAAGTTCTAGTATTGCCGACACTGCTATAATATTAAATACAGAAAACACCCCCTTTCTTTTATATTTATGGTTAAATTTTATAAAGTTTTAGTATTGCAGACACCAGTATAATATTATATACAGAAAATGCTCCATTACTTTGATATTTATGGTTAAATTTTACCAAGTTTTAGCATAGCGGACACCGGTATAAATTAAATACAGAAAACACTCCCTTTCTTTTATATTCATTGTTAAATTTGATAAAGTTTTAGTATTATGGAGACCGGTATAATATTAAATACAGAAAACACTCCCTTTCTTTTATATTTATGGTTAATTTTTTTTTAAAGTTTTAGTATTGCGGACACCGGTATAATACTAAATAGAGAAAAAGTTCCCTTTCTTTTATATTTATGGTTAAATTTTATAAAGTTTTAGTATTGCGGACACCAGTATAATACTAAATAGAGAAAAAGTTCCCTTTCTTTTATATTTATGGTTAAATTTGATAAAGTTTTAGTATTGCGGACACCGGAATTATATTAAATACAGATAATGCTCCCTTTCTTTTATATTGATGGTTAAATTTTATAAAGTTTTAGTACTGTGGTCACTGGTATAATATTGGATACAGAAAATGCTCCCTTTCTTTTATATTTATTGTTAAATTTTATAAAGTTTTAGTATTGCGTACATCGGTAAAATAATAAATACAGAAAACGCTCCCTTTCTTTTATATTTATGGTTAAATTTTATACAGTTTTAGTACTGCGGTCACTGGTATAATATGAAATACAGAAAATGCTCCCTTTCTGATATATTTATGGTTAAATTCTATGAAGTTTTCGTATTGCGTACACCGGTATGATAATAAATACAGAAAACGCTCCCTTTCTTTTATATCTATGGTTAAATTTTATACAGTTTTAGTATTGCGGACACCGGTATAATATTAGAGACAGGAAATACTCCCTTTCTTTTATATTTATGGTTAAATTTGATATAGTTTTAGGATTGGGGACACCGGTATAATACTAAATAGAGAAAAAGTTCCCTTTCTTTTATATTTATGGTTAAATTTTATAAAGTTTTAGTATAGCGGACACCGGTATAATATCAAATACAAAAAACACTCCCTTTCTTTTATATTTATGGTTAAATTTTACCAAGTTTTAGTATTGCGGACTCCTGTATAATATTAAATACAGAAATTGCTCCCTTTCTTTTATATGTATGGTTAAATTTTATAAAGTTTTAGTATTGTGGACACCGGTATAATATCAAATACAGAAAATGCTCCCTTTCTTTTATATTTATGGTTAAATTTGATAAAGTTTTAGTATTGCGGACACCAGTATAATATTAAATACAGAAAACACTCCCTTTCTTTTATATTTTATGGTTAAATTTGATAAAGTTTTAGTATTGCGGAAACCAGTATAATATTAAATACAGAAAACACCCCTTTCTTTTATATTTATGGTTAAATTTTATAAAGTTTTAGTATTGCGGACACCAGTATAATACTTTATAGAGAAACTGCTCCCTTTCTTTTATATTTATGGTTAAATTTTATAAAGTTTTAGTATTGCGGACACCGGTATAATACTAAATAGAGAAAAAGTTCCCTTTCTTTTATATTTATGGTTAAATTTCATAAAGTTTTAATATTGCGGACACCGGTATAATATTAAATACAAAAAACACTCCCTTTCTTTTATATTTATGGTTAAATTTTATAAAGTTTTAGTATTGCGGACACCGCTTTAATATTAAATACAGAAAATACTCCCTTTGTTTTATATTTATGGTTAAATTTTATAAAGTTTTAGTATTGCGGACACCGGTATAATATTAAATACAGAAAATGCTCCCTGTCTTTCTTATCTATGGTTAAATTTTATAAAGTTTTAGTATTGCGGACACCGGTATGATATTAAATACAGAAAATGCTCCCTTTCTTTTATATTTATGGTTAAGTTTGATAAAGTTTTAATATTGCGGACACCGGTATAATACTAAATAGAGAAAAAGCTCCCTTTCTTTAATATTTATGGTTAGATTTTATAAAAGTTTTAGTATAGCGGACACCGGTATAATATTAAATACAGAAAACGCTCCCTTTCTTTTATATTTATGGTTAAATTTCATAAAGTTTTAGTATTGCGGATACCGATATAGTATTATATACAGAAAACGCTCCCTTTCTTTTATATTTATGGTTAAATTATATGAAGGTTTAGTATTGCGGACACCGGTATAATATTAAATACAGAAAACGCTTCTTTTCTTTTATATTTATGGTTGAATTTCATAATGTTTTAGTATTGCGGACACCGGTATATTATTAAATACAGGAAACGCTCCCTTTCTTTTATATTTATGGTTAAATTATATGAAGGTTTAGTATTGCGGACAGTGGTATGAAATAAGATGACAGAATATTTATTGTTAAATTATTGAAAGTTTCAGTATTGTCTAAATATAATTGAAAAGTAATGTTTCTTTTCTTAGGAAATTGTGGCTGATTTTGCAGCATCTTTCATTACTATATATCAGGACTTTTTTTATTTAACTTTAATTATTTTTTATTTACATTGTTTATTATTTATTTTTTTTTTATTCAATTTTTTTTTTGCTGACAAAATTAAACAATTTCAAGTTTTTTTGCCGACCCTATTATGATATTGTTACGGCAAAAGTGGAGACAGATTCCGAGAGAAAGATTGCAACACTGATGTCATAAATGCTGTTTCATATGGAAAACCAATAAACACTCACTATTCAAATCCTTGGGAAAACCGACTATTTTCTTTTGTCATAATTAACAGTTGTTTTATCTATATGTATCACATTGTAAATTACCATTTTATTTATACTGTCAAATTTTAAGACTCTCGACTTTTATTGCCCGCTAATATTTTTTTTCATTTCGAGTTCGTTTCATGAAAATATATAAGATTATTTAACCGACACGGTGCACGTTACACGGTACACGGTACACGATACACGGTACACGATACACGATTGAGAACTTTTTGTATCGTTCATCGTGCGAATCGTGTGCGCTCAACATGTGAATCGTGTGCGTTCATCGTGTGAATCGTGTGCGTGTGGTAGGGAATGTTGAACGTTTCCATCGCTGTACAACGCAAAAAAACTAAAGCGCCAACAGTGTGAACTCTCAAAAGACAAAGTGACATCAGGTGCTGGATGCAAGCAGAGAATCTTATCGATATCCCCTATTACGTAAAAAATGTAAGTTAGTCCCTGTTTTTCAGAAGTTTAATCATTTTCTGTAATTTTTATGCCCCTGGATCTTTAGATCTTTAGATCGGAGGCCTATTGTTTTTGTCCTGTCTGTCTGTTTGTATGTATGTCTTGCTGTTTGTTCGCAACTTTAACCTGGCTCATAACTTTTGATGTGATAGGACCTTCATATTTGGTATGTGTAATGATCATGTAAAGCTGAACACTATTATGCAGATTTCACTAAGGTCAGGTCAAAGGTTAAGGTCTCAAAGGTTAAAATGTCTAAATCTATGGCAAGCCATAATGGACAAAAAGCCACATTTATAAATATTTATAAGTCGTTTAAAATATTTATAAATAATTATAAAAATTTTTAAATAATTATAAATATTTATAATTCATTTATAAATATTTATAATTCATTTATAAATAATTATAAAAATTAATAAATAATTATAAATATTTATAATTCATTTATAAATATTTATAATTCATTTATGAATATTTATAAATCGATTTCTAAATATTTGAAAATAAGAATGGAATTATAAATATTTAAAATTATTTAAAATTCATTTATAAATATTTAAAATTATTTAAAATTCATTTATAAATATTTGAAATTGAATTATAAATATTTATAATTCATTTATAAATATTAGAAAATGAATTATAAATATTTATAAATCACCCTTATTTATAAATATTTGAAAATCAATTTCAAATATTTATAATTGAATTATAAATATTTATAAATCATTTTTTAAATATTTTTAATTAATTTTCAAATGTTCATAATTCAATTTCAAATATTTCTTAATCATTTATAAATATTTATAATTCCAATCATAGTCACCGAAGAGTTTTTAAATCGGAATCGAAGCCTGGAGATTGCCCCTGCAGGTCTACTTATATAATCATGACTGACTACACAAAACAGCACATTAACTTAATTCTAATGAGAGTAATAGCTTCTTACATGAGAACAGATCAAAGATCGGGGTATCTTTCATGAATGTAAGAAATTCCGTCTTTTTTCGAATGGAGCGCAGCGAAACGAATAATAAGACGAAGAATATCTTACATGAGTGAAAGATATCATTATCTTTGATTTTGATCGAATGTTAGTAGCTATTTCTTCCGTAAAATACAGCAACATCTGGAAACCTAGTGTGTGAGTAACGTCGTCGCCATTTGAGTGTACCTTACATTGTGACGTTTAGTCATGGTTACGATTATTGTATCACAAAAATGAACACTTGCGGTTGGTCATTTACCCATGTGAGACGAGGTTGCGTGCATCGATCTCACATTGGTCGTCTCACACTGCAAACCATCATTTACGGAAGAATAGATGCGGCAGCACTGGCAAGAGATTATGCTATGGTAGAATCTCTAGTGAAACAATGCGGGGGCGTCATGAATAATGTTGCTGAGGAGTATACTTCTATTGAAGAATTACTTGAGAACATAATTAATATTACAAGAGAGCAGAGAGGAAGAGAGGATCCTATGCCCCCGAGCTATCGGACAGACAGGCCTAGTAAAGGTGATGAAAAGCGTTATTTTATGCTATTCCTTACTAGGATCAACCACTAAAGAATAATAGTAGTTTGGTTCCTCCAATGTCCGTGTGTAATTCAATTAATTTACTGATTTAAAGTCCATACATTGAACTATTATCAACACATCTACAAAAAGAACACATGTTTACGTCATTCTTGACGTTATCGCCGCTTGTGTTCAGTGCTGAGAAACGGATCGGATAAATCATTCCATTTTCAGGTGTCAAACCACCAATTCAGCCAGTCAGCACTTAGAACAAATGAAAAATAGCTCTTTTAGAATCTTAAAATAACTTTGAATTCTTGCACCTTTACAAATAAATGTCGGAATGAAACATATGATACACCTGTTTGAACATTGATGTATCAGGCTTATTTTGAGCCCAAGGTTAATTGACGAGAATGATCCTTTGAGTACTTATCATAGGGGTTTTCCGGTATACTATCAATGTGTAATGTTTTGGCCGTAATCGTGTATATTTATAGATAGGGTTTCCCAACCTTCGGAACTCTCCTGGAAGGCTTTAAAGGTATGCTGAAATTTTGATATGATGTTGACGAGATATGCACCTTTCGGAAAATATATGGTTTCATACAGGTTAAACTTAAGATAAATTGTCCAGACAGATTTAAATATGGGGAATTTCAGTTGAAAATGTTAAAGAAATGAATTGGTGGTTTCTAACTTTAATTAACACAAAATATGCGAAAATTTTGAAACATGTCATAAAAAGTTGTTGATAGCCTAAATTGATGCAAAACATGTATGATTGATGAATTTTAGGTAAAGATTAAAGTTTTAGCCAGCTGGTGCCACAATTTTGGCCAAAAACAGTCGTTATGTAATATTTCTGTATTTTGACACTGAAATGCCATTTTTAGGCCATTTTCATGATTTTGTGCAAAATTATAAGGGTTAGCTGTGTTCAATATTTTAAAAACATCAAATGTAGGCTGATTTTACACAGGAATTTGCCACTGTTTTGAATATATGTTCAATGTTTACAAATTTCATGTCTTCTGTGTCACGAACAAAAGCGACAACTCTGACTGAGATGCCTTATATAAAAATCTGTCTGATTTGTATACAATAACTTTTTAAAGCAGGAATGGTACTTGTATATGCAGTTTGATGTGAACATGAACCTCAGAAATAAAAAATATCATGCTGTTCCTCTACAAAACAGTGTAAAATTGTCATTTTAGGGTCCACATTGTCAAAAGAAGAGAAAATTCCAAATTTTATCATCTGATTTTGGGACAAGGTTTTGAATTTGCCACCCTTTTCATAAATTTGCATTTATCTTATTATGTTATTTTCTTTATATATTATATATATTTAATCACCGAAGGAAGATAAATGCACTTGGGTGGATTTTCAGTAGTTTTAATACTACCATTGTACTTATTCCTATCGGGCTTTTCGGCTAACTCACAAACCTAATATTCTTCATAAGCTCAAAAAATAAACAAAACTGGTTTTCCCTTGTCTTCTTGACCTTTTTGCATCATTTTCTGCATTTAAAATGCTATTTGTATGACCACAACCAAAGTAAAGACCATTTCAAGTCTCAAAATTTACCTCAGAAGCACCATCTCAAATTGGGGGGAGGGTGACATTTTGTAGCATGATTTCAAAATTTTAAAGGTAGCTTTGAACATTTGCAGCCTTATTTTGATAGAAAAATACTCTAAGGGCTGTAGCTTTGAAAATTTGCAGCCTTATTTTGATAGAAAAATACTCTAAGGGCTAAGTATTAAACATGGGTTGAGAATTCATTACACAGAAGAAGTATATTAGGTTTTGTGTCCATGTTTAACATCTATGAGTGATTGTGCCTGCTCAAAGCACCGAAAACACTAAATCTGTGACTTTTTGAATAGTGAAGAAAAGGAGGAATAAATTTGTAAAAGGATGTTATTTTCTGTATACAATTTGGAAATTAACTTAAAACATGAAAAAGTGCAGCAATTACACTGGGGAATGTTTTAATATCATGTAAAGGTGTCAAACCACCAATTCAGCCAATCAGCACTTAGAACAAATGAAAAATAGCTCTTTTAGAATCTTAATATAACTTTGAATTCTTGCACCTTTACAAATAAATGTCGGAATGAAACATATGATACACCTGTTTGAACATTGATGTATCAGGCTTATTTTGAGCCCAAGGTTAATTGACGAGAATGATCCTTTGAGTACTTATCATAGGGGTTTTCCGGTATACTATCAATGTGTAATGTTTTGGCCGTAATCGTGTATATTTATAGATAGGGTTTTCCCAACCTTCGGAACTCTCCTGGAAGGCTTTAAAGGTATGCTGAAATTTTGATATGATGTTGACGAGATATGCACCTTTCGGAAAATATATGGTTTCATACAGGTTAAACTTAAGATAAATTGTCCAGACAGATTTGAATATGGGGAATTTCAGTTGAAAATGTTAAAGAAATGAATTGGTGGTTTCTAACTTTAACTAACACAAAATATGCAAAAATTTTGAAACATGTCATAAAAAGTTGTTGATAGCCTAAATTGATGCAAAACATGTATGAATGATGAATTTCAGGTAAAGATTAAAGTTTTAGCCAGCTGGTGCCACAATTTTGGCCAAAAACAGTCGTTATGTAATATTTCAGTATTTTGACACTGAAATGCCATTTTTAGGCCATTTTCATGATTTTGTGCAAAATTAGAAGGGTTAGCTGTGTACAATAGTTTAAAAAATCAAATGTAGGCTGATTTTACACAGGAATTTGCCACTGTTTTGAATATATGTTCAATGTTTACAAATTTCATGTCTTCTGTGTCACGAACAAAAGCGACAACTCTGACTGAGATGCTTTATATAAAAATCTGTCTGATTTGTATACAGTAACTTTTTAAAGCAGGAATGGTACTTGTATATGCAGTTTGATGTGAACATGAACCTCAGAAATAAAAAATATCATGCTGTTCCTCTACAAAACAGTGTAAAATTGTCATTTTAGGGTCCACATTGTCAAAACAAGAGAAAATTCCAAATTTTATCATCTGATTTTGGGACAAGGTTTTGAATTTGCCACCCTTTTCATAAATTTGCATTTATCTTATTATGTTATTTTCTTTATATATTATATATATTTAATCACCCGAAGGAAGATAAATGCACTTGGGTGGATTTTCAGTAGTTTTAATACTACCATTGTACTTATTCCTATCGGGCTTTTCGGCTAACTCACAAACCTAATATTCTTCATAAGCTCAAAAAATAAACAAAACTGGTTTTCCCTTGTCTTCTTGACCTTTTTGCATCATTTTCTGCATTTAAAATGCTATTTGTATGACCACAACCAAAGTAAAGACCATTTCAAGTCTCAAAATTATCCTCAGAAGCACCATCTCAAATTTGGGGGAGGGTGACATTTTGTAGCA
>MJUU01073185.1:20357-43447 GCA_002080025.1 Modiolus philippinarum | reverse complement strand
GAATGCTATATATTTTGGAAACACACTGTATTTTACAAGAATATGTTGCAAAAGTGTTTTAAAAGTCAAAAGTCTGTTAAAATCTTATGAAAAAAAATTTGTAATTATATTTTTCACCTCAAGTGGGTTAAGAGGTGAGATTGGATAACCCCTTTCCAAGATAATTATCCTTCAATTAACCGTTAAGCGAGCAAAAAAAGTTCATCGCGAAAAAGGGATAGGAACCCTTATCGCTATGCTGGTTTCTAGATCACCTGATTATACAGGTGTATTGGTGTTTATAATTATTGCTGGATTTTTTTTTGTTATCAGTCCCCTTCTTGATATATGATTACCTGATTTTGGTGGGAAAAGTCATTTTACAGGAGGAATGAAAGATGCTTATGTAAAAGAATGGATAACAGGAAACACCCACAATGGCTGAAAATTATAATTACATGCCACAATCTGTCATGGAACAACACATGGAAAACACGAATAAGACAAGTGATAAACGTAGAAAACAATAGGAACTCGGGACAGCCGGACTTGGTACCGGCACTAGCAAAAGCCAGCGGTAGGGTTTAACCGGTTTATGGGCACCCAAACCTCCCCATTATCTGTCCCGTTTCCCTATAGTATAAGAAACATACGAATAAAACCCAATACAGGTAGACTACTAACTCCATGACCACAATCTTGAAAGGAAAGAAAAAAACAATACGTAATTTTGAAAGATGGGTCAAGGGGTGCTCGCCGCTAAACTGCCGGCTAGCTCAAGTAGCCTAGTCTGCTGGTAGAACACTGCCGCACTACGGAAGAAAAATCAAACTCAAAACCTCCCGAAGGGTTTGGTCAAGAATCATCATAAATTTCAGTAGACATCGGCAGTATCAGTGAAAGGCCAGTGTGTGTGATTAGGTGTCAAAGCTAATTTAACGGATGCAAGCAGTATATTTTGTCGATATCCCCTATTACGTAAAGAATGTAAATTACGTCCCAGCTTTTCTGGATTTCAATTCAATTTCTGGCATTTTTAACAACATTACCGTAAAAACGAGGATTAGAAATGCCCTTAGTAATAAGCTGTTTACGAGTGACGCCATATTTAGATATCAAATGTTCATATCTATTATAAAACTTCTTAAATGTATTCAACAACTTATGAAATCTGTAACCCTGTTGTAAAAGTTTGGCTGTGATAGTAAGGTTACGTTCATTAAAATCGTCAAGAGTAGAACAAACCCGTGCGAATCGTACCAGTTGAGAAATATACACTCCGTAGGATGGAGCTAGAGGGATGTCGCCGTCAAGAAAAGGGAAATTAGTAATAGTGAAATCAAAATCATCCCGTTTATCATATATTTTAGTTTTTATTTTACCAGAGTCAACAATGATAGTTAGATCCAGAAAAAGGCAGTATTTTGAATCATTTGTTAGCTTTATTTGATTTTAGTTGTTGCGGATAAATAATTTCTACATAATCTAAAAACTGCGGATTATCAATAGTAAGGATATCGTCAATATACCCGCTGTTATCATTGAAAATAGAAATAAGTTTATCACTGTTTGGTATGGGTCCGTTTTGAAGTTTTTTCATGAAGTCTAGTTCGTAACAGAAAAGGAAAAGATCTGCAATTAGAGGTGCACAATTTGTACCCATGGGAATACCTATGACCTGTTGATAAACATTGTTGCCAAAACGAACAAAAATATTGTCCAGCAAAAGATTGAGTGCATTGATCATATCATCACATGTCCAGGAACAATGATTATTGTAGGTAATATTTTTGTTAGAGCAAATGAACTGCAGACCAGAAAATTTAAAAGACCATTTAATAAGTTGTCTCAATTGGGATTTAATCAAATCATGTGGAAGGGTAGTATAAAGTGTAGAAAAATCATAACTGTCAATAGATGAGACTGGTCTTTGAATTGATTGTAGTTTATCTAAAACTTCAATAGAATTTTTACACTCCAAAATATGACAACCAGTGTCCTTCTGTCTTGTGTGACCTAAGTTTCGGAAACATCTAATTATCCTCTACACAACGGTTAGAATTATGTTCTCTAATTTCTATCCAGTTTTCACATTTCTTGATTGGTGTTGTAACCCGGTGTTGTAACAATTTTGTACTCTCTAGAGAGAAAGAGAGAGCAAGTCTCGTGAAATTTCCCTCCAAATCTTTCACGATGCATCCAGTCATTAGAGAAACAATTCATTTTGTTTAGGAATAAAAATTATCCTGAAGAACAGAATATTGACATTTTTGTAGCAGTTCATGAATTAATAAAGTATGGTAAACGCTTTGATTAGTGGTTGCAGTATATGTGTATGTTTGTGTGTGTGCTTGTGTATGTGTGTTTGTGAGTGTTGCTTAAATTATACTTTTGAATATTTTAAGAACAATTATGAACATGATCATTTGCTGTCATTTACCATTTATGTTGTATATCAGTCTGAAATCCGATAGAAAAAGAACTCTCGTTTAGAAAAGATAAAAATGTCGATTACAACGCGTAACTCGTTGTCAGGGCCTGATAAAAGTATTTATAACATGATAATTTGTACTCTGTTATGTTCGTGTGACGTATCTTGATATTGACAAATGATATCTTTTAAATTTTTTGATATTTCTCGCATATTTTTAATGAAAAAAGAGATTTCCCGGAATATACATGGTTCCAAACAGTTTTGGATCTAGGCATTTCTTTATAACGAAAATTTTCAGGAAAAGTTATACTTTGCAATTAAATATTTATCGATTCATTTACAAATTTTGGAATGGGTACCCGCAGTGGTTTTGACGAAATAAAGTATACAAAACGACCGTTTCTACCTTGCAACCATCAAGGTTACATAAACAATATCGATTTTTACTCACTAAGCACGTGGGGTCTTTGAATGGCTTTTAACTGAAGGCACCCCTTTTTCTTGATTGAACCTATGAAATCTTGTGTTGAGATTACCCTTTGAGATCATGGGTATAAAAGGAAAATGGCGCTAAAACGAAATAATTTTGCCCAGTAACATAGAATTAGTTTTGGATCTCAGCGTTTCTAATGCAAGAATCGTTACTAAATTGACCTATAAATAAAGTATGTTAAAAAATCTATCGGTACATATTATCTTGTCTGGGTACATGCACTTTAAAGCCCTATAGCAATTGATTCTGACCAGTGTGTCCATCGAATATTTTCATCACGACAGTAAATTATGTAAGGAATTCGCATATTACCTCTTCTTTGGGGCAAGTTTAATCACTTTTTAACTACAAAGTAAAGATCTGGGAATTGAATGACGTTTTGACTCAATATTGTATTTGTTTATTTTATTTTATTTTAAGAGACAACGACCCAAAGGGGAGTAATAACAACTCAAAGCCACCATAATCTTCAATTAACGATGAGGAAACCCCACACCCAACGGCAGGTCGGAGTTGGCCCCTAAATAAAGAGTAATCAAGTTCTATTGGAAAAGTGAAGTCATCGCGTTTGTCGTACAGCTTAGTTTGAAGTCTACCTCTGTTGTCAATTTCAAGATAAAGGTCAGGGAATGAGGCCGATGTGGAAGTGTCTATAGTATCCTTAATTTTGAGCTCTTATGGATAGATCAGATGATGAAATTACCAAAGCGAGGGTTGTTTAGTGACAAAATATCCTCTATATAACGGAAGCTAAAATTGAAGGATTGAGCCAATTAAATACCGAGGCTTCATTCCGTGTATTGCACTCAGTAGATGTCCTTGGTACTGGATTTGGCTTCCTATTTCGATATTTTTTGGAAATAGTACTTCTTTTTGGACCAATTTTGGATTATGGCTTTCCTTATTTTATTATTTTAATGCTGCTGATGAGAGGTTACTCCTTGAAACACGTGTACAGCAAAAATTTTGAAGTCGTATAATGTTATAGTGCTGTCCTTGTCGTCGTCGTCATTGTCGTTTTCGTTGTCGTCGTCGTCGTCGCCGGTAGACACTTCTGTTTTTGGTCAATAACTTTAGTTGCGGTTGATCAATCCGTACTAAATTTTAATACAATGTTCCTTGGCACAAAAGGAAGGCTTTGATATTTTGGTTTCTGTCAGTGTGCTCCTGTGGAAGTTTCCAATCTGCAGTATGTATCGTTCCTGAGATAAATGTGGCCTAAAAGGATCGTCTCCTCCAAAAAGTATTTTTTAAATTTTTTGTCCGATTTCGATGCATTTTTCTTTTATGGACTCTTTATGATAAAATAACGCAGCGCTCTACTATTAGATTTTTGGTCACTTGTTTCCTTACCTAGCTAAGGGGGCCAAACGGGGCCAAAATTGCAAATTTGAAGATTACATGAATTTTTTATTTTTCATCGTATTTCGATAGGATTTTTTTCTTTGGACTCCTTTTGCTATAAGCTGTCGGTAGCATGTCAACGGATTTGGCGTAGCTCTTACCGTTTCCGAGCTATAAGGGGTCAAAGGGGCCAAAACTGCAAATTTGCAGATTACCTAAATATTTTTATTTTTCATCAGATTTCGATGGGATCTTTTTCTTTGAATTCCTCTTGATATAAGCTTTCGGCAGTTTGTGAACGAATTTTGCGAAACTCTTACCGTTTTCCTTGCTATAAGGGATTAAAGGGGTCAAAATTACATTTTTTTTTAAATAATGGGAAATTTTATTTTTGATCAGATTTCGATGGAATTTTTTCTTTGGATTCCTCTTGATATAAGCTTTCAGTAGTAGGTCTATGGATTTGGTGTAGCTCTCACCGTTTCTGAACTATAAGGGGTCAAAGAGGAACCATAAGGAGTCATAAGGGCTAATTTTCGTTTTCCCTAGATTGTTACAGCTAATTACTGGGTCAATCTCCTTATTGTGTCCATGTAAGTAGTGTGTCAAGCTCTTTAGTGTGTCCATACTCACATTAAATTACACTTGTTCAAATTTCAGTGGTCGACATCTGCGGTTGTATCATGCTGCGCTCGGCATAGCCCTTTATTAATATTTATTTTGAAGAAGCCCTTCAGTGAATTCAGCCTCATAAAAGTGGAGATACAGATAGGCTATGAGAGGTGCACAATTTTTGCCCATAGGAATTCCGAAAGTCTGTTGAAAAACAAGTCCTCCGAACTGGACTATAACATTTTAATCACTTCTTCCTCTGTATATTTTTTTTCCGATTCGGAGTCATGTTTCACAAAGTAGGCTTGTTCTCTACCTACAAAAATGTACCTATATCTTCGTTCACTGTACTTACCGGAGAAACATCTATGTTGTTCATGAGGAATGGTAGTGTAAAGTGTGGAGAAGTCGAAAGTTTTAATGCTGTTACAATGTGATAATGATCCACAGTTTAAGAAGTCAAGTAGATCTTTGGAGTTTTTCAAAATCCACATTTCATTATCATCGCTTCTTGAAAAGCAAGTATCACAGTATTTTTGAAGGTCCTCTTTAACAGCCGTCAAGATGGAGTTAAGCAATTTAGATATAGAAAAATACAAACGAAAGACAAAAGTAAACAACAGTAGGAACTTGGGATAGTTATACTTGTTGTTGGCACCATAAAATGCTAACGATAGGGTTTACCAAAACCATCCCTTTCTTTATCCCGTTTCCTTGTATATGTTACAGTAGTTATTATACATAGTTACTGAAATTTCAGTAAATATGTATAATTACTAAACCTCATAGGAATTATACATAATTTCTAATTCTCTCCAGTAATTATGCATAATTACTGATTTTCTGTAAGTTTTTCTACAAATTAACTGATCGAATTTCAGCAAATTTGTAAAAAGTTTTGGAATTTAAAGTCTGAATGTTAAATACTTTGCTCAATATGATAAAATGTGAGTTGTTGTATCTTCTCAGAATATAATTATACTATAACTAATCCGAGATTCTGATTATCGCAAAATATTCAACGAATGATCGAATAACGCAGTAATTCACGAATGCGCGCAGCGCATGAGTGAATTACAATGTTTTCGATCATGAGTTGAATATTTTCGATAATCAGAATATAGGATTAGTTATTGTTTTTATTATATAGATCTTATTCTGTAATATTTGATGGTTTATTTTAAGATTCATTGCATGAACTAAGTTTTCTATGTTAATCCGCTGAGACGTTTACTTAACAACGACGTTGACAACGTCTATTGTGACGTCACTTCCTAGAGTGAAATTATGGAAAATAATTTCACAGTTAATTATCACTTTTAATTCACTGAGAAATTTCAATCTTTCACCGCAATCTATATAATAAATTAATTTATTTGAATAAGTAAATCCTAAAACCCCCGTCACACTGGGACGGACCATCAAGATCTTAGTACGTTCTTAAAACTTTCTGGAACGTAGTGAAAACGGGATAAAAATATAGCTGTAAAGTTTTTACAACGATTTCTCTACGTCAGTGCTAAGATCGCGATACGTCTCTAAAGTTTATGATCAAGTTCCTTGTAGGTCTATCAAGTCCTTACTACGTTTCTTCTGCGTTCATCACGTCTTTACTACTTTCAAGCTACGTCTTTGCTACGACTCCACTGCGACCACCCAATTTGAAGTAGGTCTCCAATACGTTTGTACAGAGTTTGTACTGGAGACAATAAAAAAAAGTGAAATCATTGTAGCCATACCTTGTGGGGTCGATGTTCTTTTTGTAATATTTTATCCCAAGCGTTACCGATGTAACAAAATATAAAAAAAATATCAAATCATCTCAATCAATGTGATGCTGAAACAAATTAAAGCATTGATTTTCATTCTGTGGAACGGATTTTTTTTAACTTGTTCATAAACCAGTCATTTGTAACACAAACACTGACAGATACATTTTACCTCACTCGTTAGGTACAAGTTTATACACGTTTTAAACAACAAGCGAGAAGCTACTATGTATAAGCGTGTGTATAACATACCTCTGGCGTTCATCCAATGTGTGCATATTGTATTTATCAACCAAATGTTTGCAAACATATGCATATTGCAAAATTTGAGCATTTTAAAAAATGTTCGACCCATCCAACGTTACAGAACGAATGCCACTGTGTGTGGCATTTTGTAACTTATTAAGAACATGCCTCGCAATTGTAAATTTTCGCAAGAAATAAATAAAAAAACCCTAGTTTGGTTAAGAAACGACGAGAGTAGAATACCGTAGGAACAAGGGAAGTGATGATTACAAATATCGAAGTCCAAAGACATGGCAAAAACGACAATATGAAAAACAAAGACAAAACAAGGACGCAAGACAGCTACAATGCACGGAAATAAAAAGATAACATTAAGAACTAAAACTTGAACCATTCCATATTCTGTTTTGTGCGTGTGCCAATTGCAGTAATTGAAGGGCGCCATCTTTAAATACTATTCTTGGAAAGCCCTATCTTTATAAAAAAAATATAAGATGCAATATTAAAACTTCATTGAGGTTCTTCGAAATGTTAGGTGTGCCGAATCTAAATTTGTAGAATATATTTATACCTTAAGGTAAACTGAATCCGTTTTACTTGTCATAATTGGTATATTTAGAATATTTATCATAAACTGGAATCAAATGTCCGTCTTATCGTGAAACTACACTCCTTTTTTTTACAAAACACTTAAGATACTTAAAGCAATGAAATATCAAGGTTTTGAATATTATTCTGAAATATTAAAATATAATGGAAGTCAGATATTTGGCAACAGAGGTAATCCTTTCTAGCAGTAAGGAATATTTAAGACTTTGTATGCAGTTTTCCTGACATTTTGCAAACACGGCATGGTAGATTTTTATACAATTTTGAAATGGGTCATATGTGTTGAGGATCTTTGTGCCAAGTTTTTGGTGAAAAATAAATCACAGGGTTTTCACCATGAAGAAATTGAATGAAGCTGTGATTTCAGCAATGTTTTTGTACTGCAAATCAACACTTGTGCATGCCTATGATCATTATTATCTCATATTAAGGTTTCCATGTTTCTATGAAGCAGTTTTGCAATTAATGGCTAACCCATGTCAATTCTTATATATAAATACGGTACAGAGGTACCTCATGAGCGAGTTCTGAACAGAATTTCAAACTAGGGACTATAGATTGACACCTTTCAATTATTTTCATGAAGTAAATTAGTACATTATTTGTTTCCTATACTGCAAATTAAAAAAAAATAATTTGTGGAATTTTGCGGTTACCAAAGATCTACTACCTTAACTAGGCCTTTATAACACTGAGAGGGTATGCAATAAGCAGGTAAAAATCAATTATTGCATTATCTTAAATGTCCATTGTCGGCAATTGACTATTTACAGGATAGTGTCATGTGTATGAAATATTTGGAGTTTATATGAACATTATTAGTAAATAGAACTTAAATTAACTTTTAAAATGCACGAATTTGATATTGACTTTATATATAGACCTTCACTGACAGATATTGAATGGAAAAAAATACAAACTACTTTAAAAGAAAGTCTCATTGATTATGCACATGTCGAAAATATATGTGAATATACATGAAACCTGTCAAAAACCTAGTAAAAAACCTACAACAAACGGCGTAAAAACCGCTAGAACGTACTATTAACGTAGTAGAAACTTGATGGACGTGTTACAGACGCATTAACAACTTTACCAGGTCGTGATACAAACTTGATTGAAAAATACCGTTATATGAAATCGTAGTGAAAACGTATTAAAAACGTGCAACGGTCGTATTGCAAACTTTAAGGACGTAGTAAGACCGTAGCATAGACGGCAGAGAATTTCATCCCGTCTGCGCCAAGTCCATGAAGTTTTTGGCCCGTTCATGCCACGTACTTTCTACGTCCACGTCGTTCTCAATACGTTCTTAGAAGGTCTTTACTACGTTTTGTCACCATCACGTTCTCACCACGTTTGTTTTGAACATGCTCAAAATTATTCCACGTCCTTCACGTCCTTGAAGTTCGTACTGCGTTCAATAAAGTTTGCACTACGATCATTCAAGTTTCTATTACGCCTTTACTACGTTCAGCAAGCTCTTGTCACGTTCATTTGATTTTTTAGGACTTCATGAGAACGTAGTACGAACTTTATCCAGTGTGACGGGGGCTTAACAGGAAGCAAAACATAAAATTAACAATGACATACAATAAATGAATCATATATATCAATATAAATTATTCAACATCATATGATATATAATCTCTTCAAATAACAGAAAACAATTCATTTAATTTATCAACTATTGAAATGTTGGTCCTATGGTATTTTTGACTTTAATTTTTTAGGGATAGAAAGTATTTAAAACAAATCTAGTTACATATAAAAGATAACATTTTTTCTTTTTGAACATTTTCACATGTAACAACATTGTGTGGAAAAACTGTCTGACTGAGGTAAAAAATAGATAAAAATGAAGAAATTCCTGTAGATTTAGTTTTTGCAGATGGCAATTTCGACAACTTATGTCTCATCAGTGCAGACAAGTTCAAACTATTTGTAAGTCCATAACCGAAATGACAAGTGTGAAAGACAGGAAAAGATACCTTTAAACATAATTTTATGGAATCATAAAAGTTACTTGCATTACCATGATTTTTTGTTGTTGATTTTATAAAATTGTCCGAATGCTGCCGTTCAAATTGATAGTTGTTACTAATAATACTCATAGGTACTACAAATGATCTCTTGACTCTGTTTTATGAAAAATACTGGAAAATAAAGGCATTATATGAAATGCCAGAATAATCATCTGCCACTTTGGGGTCTCTGGAGCTGTAGTTAAGGGCACAGGCCAAACAACAGTGCCTTAAAACTTCAATGAAATTGTGGGAAAAAAATGCTTGGTCACTTTGCACTGCATCATACTTGGATCATAGAATTAAATCTTTTTTGTTGACAAATGCACTATTTTTTAAGGGTCATTAAGAAGCGAATTTAGAATAACCCTGTTGAAGGGCTGGAAATCGGGATGAAAATATTATCAGTGGACATTTTAGACATTAAAATGAAAAATTGGTAAATTTGTGTTTTGACATTTTAGTTTTAGACGATCTGATGTAAAATTCTTACATAAGAATTAAGAATTAAGTTCATAAATGTTAATAGTCTGTAAATTAATTCTATTCAGCCAGTGTATGCTTAGACATATGTCACAAAATGTTAATCCTCAGTTTGTATTTATTTAGAGTACATTATACTCTGCCAGACTGCTACGATAAAAATTTATGCAGAAATATATTCCTCTTAGATTTCATAGCGCCTCATTCTTCTGAATATAACTGTGATATAGGAAAAGTATGTTTTAGACAATAGAATTCTGGATTGTAATAGTTACTAGTATCTGCAATGAAGAGACACAAGTTGTCGAAATGAAAATCTGTTGCATATAAGTTACAGCATTTTTTTACACAAGCCGTAATAGCTGATTCACAAGACAGGAACTTTTTGTGAATCAAATGGTATGCAAATTGNATTTTATTGTACGTTACTTTCGTATGTACAAATTATAAACTTATTGACAGATTTTGGACGAATGTTCCTTAAGTTATGGGGTGATGACCAAGTGCTGTAGTAGATTAACATTTTATCAGCAACACTATAATATAGCCATATTTTAAAAATCAAACTGTCAACCCACTTTAATTTTAATATCTGTCACATTCAAGCTGTCCGAGTCAGACCATGCAGACAAATATACATCTATGTATCAATGATGACCTACTAAACTGTTAGATCTGAGGCTCCAAAAAGAGATGATTTTTGGATGTTCAAGTATCTGAAACATTTATNTGTTATATGCCTCTTTTATACATAATCCCTGCTTAATATTTCTGTAATTATGTATAATTCCTGAAAAATTCAGTAATTATATATAATTTCTAAACGTGCTAGTAATTATACATATTTACTGAAATTTTCCTAATTTTACACTTTTACTGTAACATATATACTATAACAAACATATGGATACAGGTACACTAACTTCAAAAAGACAAAACATAATTTTGAAAGCTGATCGTTAAACAGTAGCCTAGTCTGCTAGTAAAACACTGTCGCACGGAAGTTTATATTTCAATTACATGATGGGTTATTTTGTTGAATTATTTCATTTACGGGTATGTTTTATCTTGAATTAAAAGGAGGTTCAAGCACATAGTAAAAACCAAAGTGAGGCTTGTTTATCATCTGACTTCAGGTTAACTTTTCTTTAAAGATCTTCTCCTCTGAAACTACTTTGCAAATTGGAACCAAACTTGGCCACAATGGTCCTTGGGTGGTCCCCTACAAAAAAGTTGTTTTAGGAAGTGGTCGCGAAGCGATCATCTTCCTTTGATATGAGATAACCTAATAGACAGCATTGTGGCGGATTCATTTTATCAATAGAGTGAAGCCATATAGAATACAGGTTGTGAATAGGCACCGGACTAATTTTATGGCTTATTACAAATGAAAGATAGGTCCTCTTTCGCTTACAGATATTACATTATATAATCATTTTTCTTCCTTTTTACATATGTCATCTCTTTGTTTTTATGTAATAAATCAACAAAAATGTCTTTATCATTGAAATAAAATTAAAAATACATCTGGCATATCTTATGTTCCCGCGAATATGTAAGTCGCCGATTAGAAGTTTAATCACATCTGTTAAAAAACAAACTGATAAAGTGTTGAAAGTACAACCTAGCAGTATTTATGTTTTTGTCTGTATTTAAAACATCAACAAGGTTGATGATTTGAACTTTTTTGACAGTCATTCATTCATTCATTCATTTTGACATCTTGACATTTACCCCATTTCCTTTCTTTTTCATATTCAGGAAATTTGATACTGTGTAAACAACATAAGATTGTCCGCGTCATTTACCTGCATTATGTAATAGTTGAAGTCATTTCTTAGACAAAATATTTAAATTGAAAATGGTTTTGTTCAAAATAAACAAATACCTTGTACTTCTCAACCAAATTTTTTTCTGTTTTGAAAATTCATTATAAGTTTTAAAATATGAATACAGGTTGTGAATAGGCAGCGGACTAATTTTATGGTTTATTA
Organism: Modiolus philippinarum; assembly: GCA_002080025.1. Classification (NCBI taxonomy): domain Eukaryota; kingdom Metazoa; phylum Mollusca; class Bivalvia; order Mytilida; family Modiolidae; genus Modiolus; species Modiolus philippinarum. The sequence goes on along the minus strand of MJUU01073185.1, from coordinate 31,460 downwards.
CAAATGAAAGATAGGTCCTCTTTCGCTTACAGATATTACATTATAGAATCATTTTTCATCCTTTTTACATACGTCATCTCTTTGTTTTTATGTAATAAATCAACAAAAATGTCTTTATCATTGAAATAAAATTAAAAATACATCTGGCATATCTTATGTTCCCCCGAATATGTAAATATTTTAGCTTGTCGCCGATTAGAGTTTAATCACATCTTTTAAAAAACAAACTGATAAAGTGTTGAAAGTACAACCTAGCTTTTGTCTGTATTTAAAACATAAACAACGTTGATGATTTGAATTTTTTTGACAGACATTCATTCATTCATTCATTCATTTTGACATCTTGACATTTACCCCCATTTCCTTTCTTTTTCATATTCAGGAAATTTGATACTGTGTAAACAACATCAGATTGTCCGCGTCATTTACCTGCATTATGTAATAGTTGAAGTAATTTCTTAAACAAAATATTTAAATTGAAAATGGTTTTGTTCAAAATAAACAAATACCTTGTACTTCTCAACCAAATTTTTTTCTGTTTTGAAAATTCATTAGTTTTAAAATATGAATTTTAATATCGGGTCAAAGAAACAAATTTTTTAATGAAATTTGGAAAGCCAAATTTGGCATGTGTTTATTTAGAATTGAACTTGGAAAGTTAGTGAAAAATGCTGCAACTTGGAAGTGAATAAATGACAGCTTTTCAAAAAACAGTTTTGTTTTAAATGAAAGAATACCTTTTATTTTTCAATCTTTTTATAATTTTATATGAATTATCAAAAAAAGAATATTTGAAAAAAAATTGTTTGTTCTTTTATGAAAATTAAGATATTTGATCTTAGAAAATTTTAATGTACAAATGTAACTATTGGAACTCGGAATGCATTAAGTAATATTGGAACTTGGAAAGTCATTGAACGATACTAGAACTTTGAATGTGCTTTGCAAAATTGTTACTTTGAATTTGATTAGCAATGTTTGAACTTGGAAAGATATTGAAAAGTACTGGAACTTGTAATTTAATCGTTGCAATTTGTGTACATGTTTAAGCTTGGAATGCTGAAAAAAATTAAAAGTTTCGAAATGACTTTTTAGCATCTATACAGATATTTGCTATCATGTACATGTATTGATTTGAACATGGTAACTACATGATGAATTATGATGCATTGTACTTGGTTAATGAAGATTTAAAAATGTCTTTCCTGCGTGAAGATTTTCACCAGGGTTCCGACAGATTTTCTCCCCTTTCTAGAGGGCTACAGTGAGTCTGTAACTATATAGTGTTTCATGCATTGCTAAAACACCCATCATTTTTTTCTGAAACAACCACTTTTGAACGTGACCACTTCCAGCAGTGCTATCAGCACTTTGATTTTGGTTCGCATCTAAACCAAGATGGCCGCCAGCGGGAAATATAGTTTTAACATTGGACTATATTGGGATTCACGTGTTAAGATCTTCTCCAAAACTACTGAGCCAAATGGAACCAAACTTGGCCACAATAGTCTTCAGGTGGCCTTCTGCAAAAAGTTGTTTTTCTGGTCAGCTCTATATTAAAGATGGTCGCCAGCGGGGAGCATAGTGTTAACATTGATCTTATGGGAAAAGACATTCAAATATCTTCTCTGAAACTGCTGGGCCAAATGCAACCATACTTGGCCACAATAGTGTTTATGGGATCCCATGCAAAAATGTGTTTTTTAGATCAGTGCTATATTTAAGATGACCCGCGGCCAGCAAAGAACATATTTTTAACACATTGAACCTATGGGAAAAGACATTCAAAGATCTTCTCTGAAACTGCTGAGCCAATTGGAACCAAACTTGGCCACAATAGTCCTTGGGTGGTCCCATGTAAAAAGGTTGTTTTCTTTTAGGTCAGCGGTATATCCAAGATGGCTGCCAGCGGGGAGCATAGTTTTAACATTGGACCCTATAGCAAAAGACATCAAAGATCTTCTTCTCATAAACTACCAGATGACGTACGGACCTGCCGGATACCAATTTTGGAAGGGATCTCATCCAAGATGGCCACCAACGGGGAACATAGTTTTAACAATGAACCCTATGGAAAGGACATCCTAAGATCTAAGAAACTACAAGTCCAATTATTACCCAACTTAGTCACAATGGTCCTTAGATGGTCCCTTCCAAAAAGGTATCCGGCAGGTCCGTATCTCATCCAAGATGGCCCCAGCAGGAACATAGTTTAAACATTTGACCTCATGGGAAATAAATTTAAAGAACTTCTCAGAAACTACCGACCCAATTATAACTAAACTCAGTCACAATGGTCTTTATATGGTTCCTTTCAAAAAGGTATCCGGCAGGTCAGTACCTCATCCAAGATGGCCACCACTAGGAAACACCCTATGGTTAAATGTGAAAACACATTCAAGCCTAAAATCACATGTTTGGCATGATTCACACTGTTAGTGCTTTAGTTTTTTGTGTTGTATATGTAACGTTCGTGTGTTTTGTGGGCATGTGGTGTCTTTGGTCTTCCGTCTTTTGGTGTTCTTGCTTTTGCCTTGGCTCTGGACTTTGATTTGTGTAATTTTGTGCTTTGTTCCTTCGGNTTTTATTGTTCATGCAGAAATATCATTTTTATTATTACAACTTGTACTATACATTAAATAGTTCTAATTATGTACATCAAAACACTTTTCGGCAGTTGTCTTTTATTTAAAAATGCATGGGTGTTCCGCGGAACACATGTGTCGCCTGCACTATATATTTAAAGAATTCGGGTTTTGTTATATAATGACAAAGTCCAATAATAATCAGAAAAAAATCAAAATTAAAACTAAGTTCAAACATAGCTTTACAAAATCTGAAAAAATAAAAATCAATCAAACACAAAATACATGCTGCACATCTGCAATATATTGAAGCATTCTGGCAAGTTTGGTTGGAAAGGACCGAGCAGTCTACGAGGAGTTGCAGATAATGGAGGTATAGTACTATCACTCCAATAAGCTAAAGTGACAAAGTCCAAAGAAAGCTAAAAAAAAGCCTGAAAAAATATAAATGAAAAACAAAATGCATGGTGCACATCTGCAATGTATATTGAAGCATTCTTACACGCTTGGTTGGAAAGTACCAAGCGGTCTAGGAGGAGTTGAGGATAATGGAGGTATATACCCTATATAGCCATGACTCCAATAAGCTAAAAAGTCCAAACATTGCTAGAAATTTGAATAAAATTAAAATTAATCAAAAACTAAATGCATGGTGCACATCTGCAATATATATTGAAACATTCCTGCAAGTTTGGTTGGAAGGTACCAAGCGGTTTAGGAGGAGTTGCGGATAATGGGGGTATACCAGCTAAAAAGTGCAAAAATAGCTTCAAAATCTGGAAAAACCTAAATAAAGAAAAACTAAATGCATGGTGCACATCTGCAATACATACTGAAGCATTCCTGCAAGTTGCATTGGAAAGTACCCAGTGATTTAGGAGGAGATGCGGATAATGGTAAAAATTTTGGAGCCATACAGACGGACAGACGGACGCAAGACGACGGATAGTGATCCCTGTGTGTCGATCATGCACTAGGTGCAGGCGACACAAAAATAAGATATAATGAAAATGATAAGCTTGAAAAGGAAATAATAAAAGTAAGAGAGATGATAAAATTAATGTAAACATCTACTTATTTTATTTACCATTTCAGGAATATGTATTAGACTATAAGGCGAACCCCTGCCCATTTTTTTAAAGGGGGACTCGGAATGTTTTGATTTTACCAATATGTATTACCTAGATTATAAGGGAAACCACTGTACAAATTTTTGTGAATGGTAGTCTGATATTGGTCGTGATGAATGGAAACCAAACAAGAAAACTGAAATTTAAGAGAAAAAGTATTCTGCTTAATTTATGTTTTTTTCTGAAACAGTTATACACTATTTAATAAGTAGAACCCCAGCCCAAATATTATTTTTTGAAAAGAGCCTTGTAATGTTTTATTAGAGCAGTAATCATTATATTATCAGGGGAACCCTTGCCCAAATTATTTTTTGAAAGATGATCTGAAGTCGGTGCAAATGGATAACACATTCAAAGATCTTCTCAGAAACAACTAATCCAATTAGAATATAATGCTACTTTGATAATACTTTTCAATAAAGATATCTGGTTGGTCCAGATCTCATCATATATGGCTGCCAGTAGTAACATAGTTTAACATTTGACCGTTTGGAAAACATATTCAAAGATCTTCTTTGAGACTAATAGTCCAATTAGAACAAAACTTAGTCACAATGGTCCTTAGTTGGTTCCCTACAAAAAAGGTATCCTTCAGATCCGTTCCTCATCTGAGATGGTCACCAGTGGTAACATAGTGAAAATTGAATTCCATTAAAAGTATTAGGTTTCTGAAACCACTTATCTAATAAGAATTAAACTTGATCGCAAAAGTCATTTGGTAGCCCCGTTTAAAATTTGTGTCCCGCATGCCTGTATCCAATCCATAGTGGACTCAGCAGGAAACATAATTTAACATTGGAACGTATGGGAAATGTTATTTATCTCTATTTCAGGGATGGCCCAGGTGAGCGATATATGTTCTTGAGAGCCTCTTGTGTTAAAGTCCAGCTCTGAGATCCTAGAGCAGGCAGAGGAATAATATTTTCAGTGGATGCGTCTTAGATAGTCAGGAAGTTTCTGATAAAAATCCTGTCACTTTGACCTACATTTCATGCATGAGTGAGTCAAGTTTAACATGTATTTATTTTACAATACCAATTTGCATTTTCAAGTATACTTTCTGTTGCTGATTGTTTAGTTGTCTGAAACTGACTTATTTTAACAGAAAAACAAATTGGTGAGGGGACTATATGTATATAATTAGCAGCAGTTCCCGACTGACCCCTTCTCTAATGTTTTATCTCGTATTTCAAAAACTATTACAGTTTAAAATTGCAAAAATGTACCTATATAATCTAGTGAGCTAATCATTTCCATGAGAATCTCCTATTTTACAAGATTTGTACCTGTCCTTTCGTTACTGAAACTTCATACTTTGAACTTCTTCCCGAAACCATTTAATAAAATCTATATTTTACCTGGCAGAAGTCCTGACTTCTGTACAAGTGTTATAATTTATTGTCAAAATGTCATAAAACATGGTCGCCTTAACATTGTGATTGGTCAACTTTGAAGAATCTTTTACGCCCCGCTCACAGCTGTGGAAGGGGAATATAGTGCTACGCTGGTCCGTCCTTCCTTACGTCCGTCCGTTTCTCCCCAAACATGGTCAAGTCTTGCGTTTATGTATAAGAGGTAGAACAATAATTGCCGTTTCTCCCGAGAAGCAGTAGTTAGAAAATGACAATTCTGCCCCAAGACAATTTTCAAGCAGAAATCCTGCATAAAATCATGATGATATAGATGACGGGGAAACCCATCTGAAAAGATATTTTGAGGTTGGGGGATCAGCGAGAGCCCGCGAAATGCTTGGTTAGATCTTCGCTGAAAAGGGCCGAGGGCTGGCGCAGTCGTTCCTTTCCATCGTAATAATTCTTTAGGCGGACGGAAGGCGCAACATCTTCACCCAGGAGCTGAGACTGATAGGATCTGGCCAAGCGGAGAGTATCGCAATGCTTCTTCTTTTTCTTAGCTAGTCGCTTGGCAATCAGCGAGAGCACTAGGGTTGTCGTCGCACTCAGAAAAGCGAGGGATCCAAGGATGACGGAGACCGCGGCACCAATCCCGGTCAAAACCGATCCCATGGTGCCACTGGTTAGCAATAGACTGCTGATGGAGGCCGCAGCTTGGATAATGGAAACTACCTTATCCAGTCGCTTATAGATGCGGAGCATGCGGGCATATTTCTGGACCTCGGAATCAGGAAATCCTCGAATCTGGCATCTACTTCGTCGGACATTTATCTAGGGGCCCTAGAGAAGCATGCCAAGGAAGGGGCTATTGGAGCCGTCGTAGAGCTTACCATCGCGCTTCAGATATAAGCCGTCGCCCTGAACGATCTCCGGAAAGCGGCCTAGGGAGAGATATAAGCCCTTTCCGCGAGGCTTCACGTAGCAGACTTGACCACCCTTCTTGAGGTAATATCCAGACCCTAAGGCCTTATTGACGGCGACGCCACCCAGAGCACTCAAGGCTCCCACTCCAAAGGCTGGAAGGACGGTCTTGGCTACCGTGGGGAGGGCTCTCATCGCCAGGCCGGCGAACATGGGGAGGAATGAACCATCTTTCTTCATATTCTGTTCCAGCTGGGTGGTGCTCATCTCCAAGATCATTCCTCCTTCGCCGGCCCGCTTCAGCTTATTGATCTTCTCAATCTGCTGATTCGTGAGCAGCAACGTATCATTGCCTGAGAGATGCTCACAAGGCATGGCTTGCGCTTGGCAGCGAGTCCTGGCTTGAGCTCAGGTTCAGACCATACTCGGAATACGTCATTCATTTATATCTCGAGAAGGTAGAAGCGCATGGTCAACTGCTCGCCGCGGAGATCGATGGGCAGTCCAATCTGATCGGTGATACTCGTCACCATGGAGTGGATGGCATTCACGGTCGCGGGAAGGTAGATCATATTCTTGGGATTCTTGACGATCTCCATGCCGAGGAGACGTTGGGGAAAAAGCTATAGATGACGAGTTGCTGCACGCCTTCGACGTAGCTTCCACTGATGATATCGCTATTCACCAGGATGCTGTTGACGTTGATGATATTCACGATGCTCTCGCTCTCAAAATCTCCATTGGTCTTGGGATCATAGGTATAGGTCAAATCGTTGAATCCCAGGACGGTCCGGATGCTATTGGGGACGTCGAAATTTACTTGGTAGTACTCACGCAAGAAGAGAACGGCTCTCAGAGCCGCTCGGTTGGCCCGATGATGATCTTGGCGCCGTGGCCATTTGGACGCACACGCCTCTGGACCTCGGCATTGACATCATCGATATCGTAGGATCCGACCTTCAGAGCGATGGAGAACCAGCGCGCGCCATCGTCGGGGGAGTAGCGGAATACGCGATTTCTCTCGTGAATATTGGGGAAGGAGTAGTAGGTCACCAGGTTGACCAGGGCCATCTAGTAGCTCTTGGAGGGATCCAGACGGATGGGCTGACGGAATCGCGTGGAATTCTGGCCGCCCCGTCCAGAGATGACAAGGTAGAATCCACGCTGGGGGATGTATTCTTGGCGATCTGCTGAAGCTCGGTCATTTATAAATGGCTCAGTAGACGACGTTCATCTCTCGCCCATCTGATTCGAATTGGAGGATGCGATCGGAGATGACTAAGGCGTAGGCTTGAGTATTCGCGGCGACGTTCTGGTAGAATCTTACCATGATATAGACGTCGATCGTCGAGTCCTTGAGGCGCTCAATCTGCTTGGAGACGTCGAATACGAAGAGGGGATGGAGATCAGTAAAGTCCTCGGGGTGATGCATAGATTACTCACCAAATGATCCATATTGAAGAATTTCCAGCGGAAATCGGCGGCCTCCTTATAGAGCCTGGAGATCTTCTGATTCGTGAAGGAGGCACGATGACCCACGGCAGGATATCCCTGGGAATTCAAAGTGACCCAGATATCATTCACGCGGCTGTGATCGAAGATGGCGGGTTTGGCTTCTTTATCGTTACTCTTATCGGTCTGGAAGGCGACGATCACCCATCGGGGTCTTTCGGGGCTGCTTCGGATGGAGAGGCGCAAGGTGAATTCACGGGTTTCGGGGACGCCGATCAAATCGAACTGCCTCATGCGGAAGCGGATATCTTAGCTTCACCTTGCTCTCGATGGTCTTATAGAGCCGCAACTTCTGGTCATCGGAGGGCATCACGTGGGGGACGAACAAGGAGAGATTGCTGAGGACGAACTTGTCAGGATCGTTGATATCGGCATCATCCCGGGAGATAGCGTCATTATCCGATGCGCGGACGAGAGTAAGCTCATGCTCGAATCCGTAGACAAGCTTTTCGTAGTCCTGGGTAAAACCGAAGATATGCTTCAAGGGAATGGTGAAGGAGAAAGATCCCTTATTGGCGGGCTTGGCGATAGCGTATGCCTTCCGCGTGGCAAATCCCAGATTCGCGACGGCGGCGGTGGTGGCGGTATCTCGACCCATAGCTGGTTGAGGCCTTGGGACTTGGAGAAATCATCGGGGTATGTGAGAAGGCCCAGCATGGTGGTAGCGACTCCGGGATCGTTCAAATGCTCGATGATCTGCCCGGAAAGCTTGTAGCTGAAGGATTTGAAGAGGTACATCAACGCATTATTGATGAGGGAGATGAAATTGGCATCGGCAAAGGCCGACCCATCACCTTTCTGGAGTCTTCCTTCCAGTAAGAGGTAGCTATGGGATGGATGGAGGAAGAGATCGTGCGACTCGATGCTGAGGCGGAGGTCGGTGCCGGAGCTATTCAGCTGCGTCTCGGTGACGGGATAATATTCGTTGAATTCGTACTCCTGGATGCTTTCTAGGAAGACTAGGTCTTCACGGAGATTCATCATCTCGGCCATTTATCTATAGGTATGCCCGCGTGCGATGCCTGCGCCTGCAATGAGAATATGGATATTCCCCTCGTGCTTGGATACGATGGCGGCGGCTTTCGGTGGAAGCTTGGGCTTGGGTTTGGAAGGGATCTTGCTCACCAGATGATCCACGGCTTTGGTAGCGCCCTTCTCTACTCCCTTGATGGCTACATTGGTGGCGGCGGTGGCAGCCTTCTTCCCCAGGGTCTTGACGGCGGCAGAAGAGAAGACTAGCCCGAGCAGATTCTTCACGGTATCGAATATTCCCTGACCCCTGTCCGCATATTTGCTGTGATATCCGTGCTTCGTGACTAGCATAGTTTATTTAAGGATATTACGATGAAGGCGCTTATATCTGGCATTATCGATATATATTCAACTTCGGAGGGCGTCGAGGATGGCCATGATCTCATTGCGGATGCCGGTATTCCCAGCCTTCAAAGCCTCGGCGCATAAATCTAAGCTCTCGGTCAGCTGCGTCGGGTCTGATTGAAGGAAGAGCATCCCGCTCCCTTTCTTATCCTCATCATAGATATGGTATACGATGGCCTTCCACTTGAAGCTGCTGTTGGACTTGGACGTCTTGGAGAGGGCACTATTTTTCTGGTAGATCGCATAGGTCTTCTTCAGGATATCGTCGTAACTCTCCAGATCGTCCATTTCGAAATCATCTGGCCTCTTCATCACAATGAGCTTCAAGAGCCCAGGGGTCCCCTTATATCGCTTGCCATTGACCAGGAGATCGTCGCCGTCGAAAGTGACCGGAGTATTCCCGACGAAAATTCCACCATTCTCCGATCTCAGCCCAAAAGTATGATCCGCCTGATTGGTCATGCTCATCTGAAGACAGTGCTGCGCCCGGGACCCTAGGATAGTGCCGGGATCCTCTTCGATCGGAAGTGGATCTGCAAAGTATGAAGGAGGGGGCAAGGCGGGGATTGGGGGTGAGAGCGGCAGATTCTTGGTGATTTCAAAGCAGTTTTTTCCTGGGCCTCCACTACGGGCTTGAAGAATCTGCCGAGGTGTCGACGTATCCCAAGCTTATCCAAGCGATCCTTTAGATGACTCGCCTTGATATTCTGCTTCACGTCGTGCAGCGATTTGGCTAGAGCATCACGCTGCTCCTTGCTCGTGATCTTGATGAAGCTGATTTATATAGGAATACCTACGATCATTGCTTTTCGGATACCCTGGGAGCATCCGAAAAGGCAGGCGACCTCACCACCATCGGCCGTACTTGGCAGCCCAGGCGACGGTGTCTGAGCGTGAGAGGTTCGGGGATGGGCGTTCAGAGAAGCGTTTAGCGTTCGGAGGGGCGATTCGGGGGCGTTGGCGAAGCGTCTTGCGATTGAGCGGCGTTTCGGGGGGCGTTCGGGGAAGCGTTTAGCGTTCGGAGGGCGTTTTGGAGGACGTTTGGAGAAGCGTTTGGCGATTGAGGGGCGTTCGGAGGGGCGTTTCGGGGGGCGTTCGGCGAAGCGTTTGGCGATTGAGAGGGCTTCGGACGATGGAAGCAGCAGGCGGTGGATCCTCCTGTGCAGGTCTTCATGCAGATTCTTCCGGTCTTGCACTCGTGCTGGCAGCGCACCTTCGACGCTAGGGCGATATGCTTCTTGCACATATCCTTATCCGGTCGGCAACGCAGTTGGCATGAATGACCTCTCATCACCTTTTGACCGAGGGAGGGTATGGGCAAAGGACTGGGTTTGGTGCTGTATCTCCCCAAGGTGCTGATATCGTCCGGGCATGACGGTGTATGAGCCATACCACTCTGAACCTCCCGCACTCTCCAGCCTCCATCTCCATCTCACCATGCTTGCACGGGCATCGGCATTCACCACTCTCCGCCAGATCGGCTTGCAGGCGCTGGGAAATGCAAGAATGGCAGAAATCGCCGCACTTCACCAGACGCTTCACCGATTGGACCACCAGCACCCCCCAATATCCTTGAATTACTTGAGATGATGCTCGAGCGAGCACCTGCGGCAGAGGTCTCTCAAGGGTGTGATCTGCTCGACGAATTGGGCCAAAATAAAATCTTTCATCTTGGGTTTCATAATTTATCTGGGACAACGAAGAATTTGTCTAGTTTGGACCTATATCTGCCGGCCTCTCGGGGACTGGTCAGACCGATGGTCACGAATCCATGGGGCTCCGACCAGCATCGGCGACAGAGGGTCTTGAATTGGTCGAGCGATAGGTCCATGCAGAAGTCGCGAAGGATATAGTTGAGATTTTGATCGTCCTGGTGGAAGAGGCAGATGAAGTTGGCATTCTCCCGGATGGTCTGCCGCGGCAGCTTGAAGTAGTTTGGCAGAGTTAGAAGCAATCGACGTTATTATAGCGGCCGGGCATGTAGTAATCCTCGCACTTATTTTGCTTACTCAGCATCAAATCATCGAAGACCATTAGATTCTTATCCGCCGGATGCTATGCTCAGCATCAGGATACGGTCGCCCGCAATTCCATCCGCGATAAGACCTTGCTCAAATAGCTGGACGGCATCCAGCAGCACACGGCCCGCGAGCACATGGATCGAAATATCGTCAGACCAATCATCAGCACCAAGGCCCGATTTGAGCTTGGGATTAAGAGAAAAAA
>MJUU01073184.1:37088-58872 GCA_002080025.1 Modiolus philippinarum | reverse complement strand
TTGAATGTAGCGCAATCCTGAAAAACACCTTTTTGTAAGGAACCACCCAAAGACTATTGTGGCCAAGTTTGGTATCAATTGGCTCAGTAGTTTCAGAGAAGATCATCTTTGAAAATGTTTTCCCATAGGGTCCAATGTTAAAACTATGTTTCCCGCTGGCGGCCATCTTGAATATAGCACTGACCTGAAAAACACCTTTCTTTCAAAGGACCAACTAACGACTATTGTGGCCATGTTTGGTTCCAATTGGCCTAGTAGTTTCAGAAAATTAGATCTTTGAATGTGTTTTCCAATATGCTCCAATGTTAAAACTATGTTCACCGCTTGCAGCCATCTTGAAAATTTCGCGGACCTAAAAAACACTCTTTTTGTAAGAAACCACCCAAGGACTATTGTGACCGAGTTTGGTTCCGATTGGCTCAGTAGTTTCATAGAAGAAGATCTTTGAAAGTGTTCTCCCATAGGCTCCAATGTTAAAACTATGTTTCCCGCTGGCGGCCATCTTGGAATTTGCGCAGACCTTAAAAACACGTTTTGTCAGGGATCACTCAAGGACTATTGTGGCCACGTTTGGTTCCAACTTGCCCAGTAGTTACAGAGGAGAAGATCTTTGAGTGTGTTTTCCCATAGAGTCCAATGTTAAAACTATGTCCCCCTGCTGGCAACCATATTGAATGTAGTGCGACCCCGAAAAACACTTTTTTTTCAAGGGACCACCCAAAAACTATTGTGGCCAAGTTTGGTACCAACTGGCTCAGTAGTTTCAGAGAAGAAGATCTTTGAAAATGATTTCCCATCGGGTCCAATGATAAAACTATGTTTCCCGCTGGCGGCAATCTTGGAAATCACGCGGACCTAAAAAAAACCTTCTTTGTAAGGGACCACCCAAGGACTATTGTGGCCAAGTTTGGTTCCAATTGGCCCTGTAGTTTCAAAGTAAAAGAATTTGAAACGTTTTTTTCCATAGGGTCCAATGTTAAATTTTGGTCCCAGCTGGCGGCCATCTTGGATGACGTACAGGGGGACTACCAAAGGACTATTGTGGCCAAGTTTGGTTTCAATTGGCCCAGTGGTTTAATAGGAGAAGATCTTTGAATGAAAAGTTTACGGACGGAAGGACGGACGACGGACGAAAAGTGATTGCAAAAGCTCACCCTGGCATAGCCAGGTGAGCTAAAAAGCATAACTAATCGACCGTCATGAATATAAATAAAATGTAACTCGTGTCGACCAACGCTGTGGATTAAACTCATTGCGGAGCAAGTTCCGAAACGCGTTGATCACTCTACGTTGTTCGGCACTCGTGACATTTTTATTAATATTCACGACGGTCAATTAGTTATAATATAATTCTTTTCTTACTAAAAGCACTGGTATAGGGCATTACAGTAAAATATAACTAAAGCTATATTCAACTTATATTCTATGTTAAACTTAAAATTAGGCACTGACATATACTTGAACATTTTTTACATTTTAATTTCTGGTTTTTGTTGATCTGGTGATCCATTTCGGTCAACATTGACGGGAAGATTTGTCTTACCTGACCAGAAAACATAAGATTCTGAAGACAAAGCGAATGTTAACCGGGGTTTGAGCAGATTTTAAAACATCAATGAAACAGTGAAGTATCAGCTGATAAAAATGTACATAAATTATTTTTTGTTTGATAAACTCAAGGATGTGGAGTAAATGCACATGATGTAAAAGAATAAAATACACAAAATTAGTATTGCTTTTATTTTTGAACAAAGGTTCTTATATTTGATTTTATACAATTAATGTTTACAAATTAATGAGATTCATTTACATTTTTGTATCATCGTATATTACCGACATTTAAAAAAATCTGAAATAAAAAAGAAATGAAATGTACGCGACACATGATACACAGGTGTTATTGTTGACGGAGAAACCTGTAGATGAGTGTAAAACTCATTGTCTTAGATACGAACTATTTCGCGGCCAGAATCATCTTCCTTAGCATTCGATGCCACTTTTCTTCGAGTTCACACTGTTGGTGCTTAAGTTTTGAGTGTTATATATGTTGTGTTCGTGTATTTTGTGCTTGTGTAGTGTCTTTAGTCTTATAGTGTTCTCTTTTCTTTGTCTCTAATTAAATGTAATCTTGTGTTTTTTTCCTTTGGCATTGCAATACCGATGCTTTGGATATGTTCCTTAGCAGACGGACCAGTACAAGAAAATCATATCCCCACATCTAGTAAATTCCAGGTAATTAAGAAAATTCTCAAAACGTTATGATGGCCACCTATGGAAAACATTTGGTGAATTCTTGCAATTAAAGCTTGTTCAGTTCCGGTCGATTTTTGGTTTTCAAGAAAAGAAATGGATAAGTTGTCGAAATGCGCATATGCAGAAAATAAATTAACAGTAACTACGGTATTTCCTTATTAATAACATACTAGTATTAAGGATGCTCACTCGTCACATTTATGTCAGATTTCGGAACTCCTCTAGTTTTGTCCAGTTCAATGGCTTAAAAAATTTTGCACACGGACTCCCACTTTTTATTTCATGAATATGTTCTATAGGTCAAATTAAGACACCTGACAAGTTTTCTTAAAATTCTTGATATAACTTCTTAGCTTTTGCACAAAAACTAATTCTAATGTTAAATTAAGGGTAAATCGAGAGAAATCCATTTCCCGTCAATTTTTTTAATGACTTGTTCTCAGTAAAAAGCACACGGACCAATATATTTCATTTTACTATTTCATTTAGTCTACCATGTTTAGTAAATTAAAATAGGTTTCAAGAAATCCTTGATATAAACAACATCAGGAGTGGGCCTCCTTAAGCCATTTTATTTCAAAATCTAATATATTAAAGATACATCCTTACACAACACAAACACCGAAACATTTGATTTTTAAAAACTTGATTTATTTCAATTATGTTTGCGTATAGATTTAAAAAAAAAGCAAACTTAACATTTCCAATCAATAACAATTCACAGTCAATGGTCTCACTATTGCCTTGCCTCTGTATTATATTGTACATTCTTTTTACGCGTAAACATATATTCTGAAATAATTATTGTATTGAGTTACTTGACAAATGTCAAAGAATACTTGGCTGATTTATTACTACGGCGGCTATCCATACACTAATTAAAATCCTCTTACGAACTACAAGGGCAAAAATAAGATAACAAACTTAAGTTATGTCAACCATGAAGGCCTCAGACCACAATTATTTTTCTTTCGCCCGCTTTGACATTTAAAACATCCAACCGCATTACTGAAATTTCACTCGCACCAAATAATAAATGATATCACGAAATAGTAAAAATCCTTTGCCGTTTTTTTCTTGGCAACATCATAAACAACCATGAGATATGATTAATGACCGAATTTCCATATTGATCACAATTTTTAACTTTGAGGTTTTCCTTATTATTACACCTCTTCTAGAAAATCTTAGAAAATCTAATAAATACGGCGTTTAAATTTAAAATCAGCCCTTCTACTACCACTACTGACGCGAATTAAATTTCAAGATTTTCACCACAAGTCAAAGTAAAAAAAATATTAAAAATTTTGTATTTTATCCTTGGAAGTATATTCGTATTCAACGAATAAGAGGAATTAATTGTGGTCTGATACTCTGTTTAGGTGACGTCTTCTGTGATATACAGTTGCTCCATTTCCTTGACCATGTGCTTTCTCTTAATAATCCAAAATTTAAGGAATATTTACATCTGATCTATCCAAATGAGCTTGCAAAATAAAGAAACTACTGATACCTCTACTTCAGTTTCGTAACCAAATCTTTTGTTATATATATATTGACGAAGATGGACACTTGAAATATAAACTTTATGACGAGGGTGATAATTTTAGCTTCAAATAACTGAATACCCAAGTTACTGTGAATTTTTTTCTGCATATGCGCGTTAAATTATGAATTCCCCTTGCGTAGCAGCAATATGCATGTACCTACCAGTCTATGGAGTGTCGTTTCACAGTTGATTGGTTATTGTTGTGCATGTAGTATGTACAGTGATTTTTTTAATAGAGCAAAAGCACTGTCGCAAAAGCTGCTAAAGTAAGTGCGAACAGAACCGTCAGTCTAAGCACACAATCCAAGGACAAGGGCAACTTCGGAAAAACAAAGAAACAAAGACATACAAAATGTAACATGACCACATCAAAGAAAAGAAAACTAAGGGGTTGTTCATCCAATGTTCATTTCATCCTTCAGGAAATTCTATCGCCGTTATCTTAATATTAGTAAATGTCAGTGTTCCAAATGAAAGCGGAAATTTTCAGCTAGATTCGCGTGATCTCGGATTTGGCTTTACTTATTTTAACTCGCTTACAGTGTGATGGGTGAAATTAACAGTACTTGACATGCTTATCTTTCAGAGCACCTGATGTCACTCTCAGTTTCATAAGAGTTCACAATGTGAATGCTTCGGTTTTGAATGTTGTGTTTTTATTTCTTTGCTTTGTAGCAGTCTAACGTGACTGTTAACAGTGTTCTTGTTTGGATATGTCTTTGGATTTTCGACTTTGCAAATATTTTTGATATTCTACTGTCGTTGTTTTAGCAGACTTGTTTCTTTATTCGTATGAAGCCAGGTTCATACAAGGGCTAGAACAGAAAAAAGACAACAAGCTAGCCAAATCCTTTAATTTCAGTTTCCGTTATATAGATGATGTTCTTTCATTGAACAATCCTCAATTTAAGGATAACCTTCATCTTATATACCAAATGAACTCGAAATTAAAGAGACCACTGATACACCATCATCAGCATCATACCTTGACCTATACTTCTACATTGACAACTCTGGACGTCTGAAAACAAAACTTTACGACAAGCGTGATGATTTCAACTTTCCAATAGTGAACTTCCCGTTTTTGAACTGTAATATTCCCACTTCTCCTGCATATGGCGTGTACATTTCACAACTCATTAGCTATTGCCGTGTCTGTAGTTTCAGCGATTTTGTCAACGGAGCGAAATTACTGTCTCAAAAACTTATACATCAAGGGTATGTTCAGTCACTGTTGCAAATTGTCACTTCAGAAGTTTTACGGTAGTCACCTCGATTTGACAGACCATTACAATGTTTCTGTTTCACAAATGAGAACAAATATCTTTGGGTAGATCCAGAGTTTGTTACCGGACTGTCTAACACCGACTGTGACAAAATCGGACTTTTCACCGGCAGTGTGACGGGTGCCACGCGTGAAGCAGATCATGCTTACCCTTCTGGAGCACCTGATAATACATCAGTTTTTATAGGGGTTCACACTGCTATTGTTTTAGTTTTGTGGCGTTTTTGTTCATTTTTTGTTTGTTTGTTATGTCTTTGTCATAATGTCTCAATTCGTGTTGCTGTGAATTGCCGTGATTTTGGATTTATGATTTTTGAATTTCCCCTTTCCTCGTTCTTGCTTCGGTATTCGTTTGCCGATGTATTACACCTTAAATAATAACTTATTGAGACAGCAGCCCTTTTTTAATTGAAAGGGTTGAATACACCTAGTTTCAAAAAAATCCACATAGTTTTGAGGGTTGGACAAAATAATACAATGAAGAAAACTTGAACAAATTATGTAAGAACGCCAAGAAGAAAAAAAAATATTGTTTTAAGTAATAAGTTTCCGCATAAATAGTTTCAAAATATATTTGCAAAAATCCTCACTCTCTCTCCATATCTCTCGCTCTCTCTTGTTTGTAATACTTAAAAAATGACTGTAAACAAATTAAAAGTTACTTATTTTATTGAGCAACGCCTCTTTAACAAAAATAACAATACATGTACATAATATAAATATTTCAATAAAATATATAACAAGAATCGCTATACTGATCATATTGTCATCACTTCATATGTAATAATTTTTTGAATGTATCGTTGGAAAGAAGAAGCATTATACTTGTAAATTAATATGAAGAAATAACGCATTAATTATATAATAGTAAATGAATAAGTCGTCATTAGCGTGGAATTTCGACTACCCTCGGGAGTTTGGTAATATATAATGACCAAGCTGAAGAAAAGAATGTGACTACTTTTTGATTAACTATTATTTTTATTACATTTAGGAAGCCATGACATTTTTTAACATTCGACAATCTGTTTTTAAACATTCAATTGTCTTTGTTTTTCCCTGTTGCCGTTTTTGCCATGTCTTTAGACTTCGATTTTGGTAATCATCTCTTCTCTTGTTCCTTCGGTATTCTACTGCCGTTTTTTGAAATTCCATTTTAATTTAATGTGGTTTTGAATGTTGATGAATTTTATCTTCTGAATCGGATGCGCAGCATTAAAGAGTAAATATAAATATTTTAGCATCAGGCATTATCACTCGATGATACTGACCGGTCATTAACACTCCATATTGATGACTGTCAAACAAATCTTTATTAGAGTATTAAAGAATGGGTATTGTGATAATGGCCCTGTTATTGGTTTCACTATGATATTACAGCTGTCCTTGGGTCATTATTACAGACTGAGGACATATAACATGCCATTTCTTAATATTTTTATTTATCAGAAATTATCTAGATTATGGGGTAAATGTAGATGTATATAATGGTATTTTTTCTTGACAATTCTGATTTGGTTGCTGTTTGTACATAAGACATACAAAATTACGTAATTTTTGTGTGCCTTTTATGAAAGGTTAATGAAAGTTTCCACTTGTAATCATAGTATAATTATGCCCACTTAACTATAAAAATGAACTTGTATTTGTTAAAAACAAGAGGTTCTTAAGAGCCTGTGTCGCTCACCTGGACCATGGCTGACATAGAAAGATGAATTGCATTTCTAATAGGGTCCAGAGTTTAAACTATATTCCCTGCTGCGGCCACCTTGGAGAAGATCTTTAAATGAGTTTTTCTCATACAGGCAAATGTTACACTATCTTCTCTGCTGGCAGCAATCATGGATGAGACACGGACCTCTTAGATATCTTTTTTGAAAGTGACCATCTAAAGAACATTGTGACTAAGTTTGGTTCTAATTGGACTAGTAGTTTCTGAGAAGAAGACCTTTGAATGTTTTTTCCAATAGGGTCCAATGTTAAAACTTTGTTCCCCGCTGGCGACCATCTTGGATGAGGTACAGACATGTCAGAAATCTTTTTGAAGGGACTATCTAAGGACCATTGTGGCTATGTTTGGTTAAAATTGGACTAGTAGTTTCTGAGAGGAAGATCTTTGTTTTTTTCATAGAGCCCAATGTTAAAACTATGCTACCCGCTGGTGGCCATCTTGGATGAGGTACTGCGCTTTCGGATATCTTTTTTGAAAGGGGCCATCGAAGGGCCATTATGATTAAGTTTGGTTCTAATTGGACTAGCAGTTTCTGAGAAGATCTTTGAATTTGTTTTCCATTGGGTCCAATGTTAAAACTATGTTCCCCTGCCCCGCTGGTGGCTATCTTGGATGAGGTACGGACCGGTCGGATACCTTTTTTGGAAGGGACCATCTGAGGACCATTGTGACTATGTTTGGTTCTAACTGGACCAGTGGATTCTGAGAAGATCTTTGAATTTGTTTTCCATAGGATCCAATGTTAAAACTATGTTCCCCGCTGGCGGCCATATTGGATGAAGTACGGACCTGCCAGATACAATTTTTAAAAGGGGGCTAACCAAGGACCATTGTGCCCAAATTTGGTTCAAAATGGCTTAGAAGTTTCAGAGAAGATCTCTGAATGAAAGATTTACAACGGACAACGCATGACGGACGCCAAGTGATGGCAAAAGTTAACCCTTGCATAGCCAGGTGAGGTAAAAAACGGATTTTCTTGAGGGATCAAGTATATGAAATGAAAAAATGATTCTTCATAGTTCAAATACAGCTGAATTAGAAATAAACGCCTAAGTTCTGAAAAACTTTTTGATAAAATCAAGAAAATTTACTCCATATCACTTCATTATCTATATTATCTGATTCCTTTTGATGAGACGAGTAAAATGATTGGTTACAACTGGGTTAAATATTTGAAACAAAAAAAAAGTTATTCTCTTTATAGCTGTGTTAGGCTTAACCTTTTAAAGTGGTTAAAATATTCAAAAAATCAAGAATAGGTGTATATTTTTTGATACCTTGTGAAGGGGCGAGTAAACTGAAGGGTCACAACAAATATCTGAAACAAATAAATTCATTCTCTATGCAGATGTACTATGGATTACTTTTCAATTAAAAAAAGATGTTTTAAAAACAATCAAGAAAATGTGTACAAAAATAATATTTTATAACCCTTGTGATCAAATGAGTAAAATTAAGTATGATAAAAAAATCTAAAACAATCATGATTTTGCCTCATAGAGACACCAGCTGAACTACATAGCCGCAAATCTGTAAATGGCCAGTTGTAATACAAAATGTATACAATAGTAATTTATAAAGGCATATTTTTCATTTTCATCTAAACTGATTAGTAACGTTCGATAATACATGGTTGAAAAATTACTGTAGAAAAATTAATAACACCTGACTATCTCTACAACGACGGAGAATTTCACTTTAAACTGATATTAAATAAAAATTTAATGCAAGAACACAATAAATTTGGTCAAATTCCCATATTGGTCGTGCCAACTTTCTAAATGATATAAACAACAACAAAAAAACTTAAATTATTTCAAACAAACTAACCATCAATTCAAAACCGCGTGGTAGAAAACGTTTTTTTTTTCTTCTAACATTTATCGAATTTGCTGTTGTAAAGTAATTACAGCATGGAGTGTCATGACAGCGTTTCCGTGTGTATTTACATTTGTGCTTTATTTGTAGGGTGTTAATGACTAAAAATGTAAATTATCTTAAAAAGTAGTTTCTTTCAATGTATTATTGTTAGTTGTTTCCGTTAATAAGTGCTTCGAAGCCTCCATGGATTAGATAACACACTTTTGTTTGTTTGTTTTTTCAATGTTGGATAATGTCATATTTCGTGTGAGATAATTTCATGTTTCGTTTGATATCCAATATAATAGATTAAGTTCCGTTTTTGAAAATTATTTTCTGACCGTTAATACAGCTTGTTTACAAAAAAAATATATATAATAAGAAACACTATTACAGCTTAATGACGCTTAAAAATAATTAGACTGAACATAATTGGAATTTTTTTAAAGCAATGACTAAGTACTAAATTTCATTGCTTTACATGATCTAACATATTTTTACTCGAGATTATTATAATTATTGAAGGATGTAAAAATCTTTTTCAATTATATATTGTGATATTAATATGTCAACTACGCTTGTTGTACGTGATATTGGGCAGAAATGTGATGAACAAAAATTAAGGGCGGAGGAATAAGAAAAATGGAGCAAAAACAATAAGTCGTTTGGGAGACTTAGTAACATTCTTCAATAGTTTACCGAAACACAATTTAATTCTGAATATTCATCCATAAACGCAGTGCTGTAATAAAGGTCATAATAGAGATGGTTCGATTCCTACAGAGGAAACTATTTAGAACTCGCTGTTAAAACTTGCAGTTCTAATAATTTATAACTGATTTTTATACAAACTTACTCTTGAACTATGAGATACCAACAAAGCTCTTTGTTGAAGGCCTCACGATGACTTCAAGATGAATAACAACAATAAAAGCGTTATTCGATTACTTGGTTTTATTTTGTATTTGTAGAGACTCCATCTAATGTATATTTACTCCATATCTTTTCATTGTCGATAAAATATCGAGCCTAATATAATGTCTAGCGATATCATCTATTGGACAGGAGTTGAATATAGAGTTTTCCCATACTTCAGAAAAAATAACTTTGAAGCCTCTCCGATATATACGAGCTTCATCGCAGCTTATTTGCACTGAGCTCGTAAACATTCATTACAACCGTAGATTAAATTTACTAGGAGCTATCACCGTGTTACCGAAAGCTAAAATTTCTATATCCTATAGGAGCCAAGTGGTCTATGGCGCTGGACGAAGTGTAGTCACGTTTTACTTCGATGTCACAACGGCGATAATGAGTCCCACATCTATATATGGTGAAAATGATATGTTGTCATTTTATAAATTGACACTAATATCATAGCAAGTATAACATTTTGATGTGATTCACTTTTGAAATGATATTTTTCTTAAAATTTCACAAATCGCCATTTTTTCTTTGACTAGTAAGTACCATGATATATTTAAATATTGAGATTTTCAGTTACCATGTGAGGTTTCAAGTACTTACAATGTTGGTTGGTATAGTCAAAAGTGATATAAACATATTACAGATATACAAAAGTTCTTGGTTTTGACCATAAGGCAAGAATTACATTATAAATGCGTACAAAACAACATGCAATAAAAAATAACAATTTAAAAAATAAAGGTTGTCAGATATTTCTGTTATAAATTGTGTATCATCTGCAATGCTAGCATTTGGACACTTCCTGGGCAAAACATACACGTACATACACCACAACACGATGAAATACCGCAGCTTTTTAATTAATTTGCACCCATAGCTATTTTTTTAAATCTTAAAGGAGAAAAAGATTGGTATCACATCATGATTATTTAATATGTAAGCATTTATAACTTACTCTCTGAATTGAAGAAAACAAAATATCTTTACATAAGGAAAATTGTATGAGAAAATCAAAATTGTCTGAGATTTCTGCTAAGTATGATCAACTTTAAGATTCGTTGCTTTGAGAGGAATAACAGGTATCAAATTTCACACCCAAGATCCATTCAACTTGCAGTGCGAATTACGAGAGTGTCTGCTTAAATCAAAGGAGCCGTGTCTTAACTTTAAAGTAAAGAGAAATTTGACCTCTTTCCGGAAATAAGTTCCTGTCATACTATACAGAAAAAAGTTGATACAGTAATTCAAATAGAATATTGTTCTTGTGATATATAGAACTCCCTGCCAGTATTCAATGTCTTCAATTGATCCTTGATTGTACCGGGAAATATATTTGTTTTGTATGAAATTCCTGAACCAAACGGTAAAATATGGAACGTTGAATGCTATGAAAAAGAATGATACAGCTAATAGTATTAATGTGAATTCTAATTTGATAATGCTTTCTTCCGTCCGAATGATCATACCAGACCTTAATTTTCTGTTATACGACATTGTCGTACTGCTGTTCTGGCGTTTATGTGTTCGGAACAATCTCTTTACAATCAATATGTTTAAAACGGTGATAATCACAAATGGGATCATTGTTATAGATACTGCGAATGCTGAATCTAGCACGAAGGACGTAAAACCAAAATGTTTATCACTCGTGCAGTATTGTGTTCCGTCTGCACTGTGGTACACACCGCTAAGAATAGGTTTGTACAATACAAGCAAACATGCTGATATACATATAGTTGCAATAATACGCCTTGTGCCACTCTTGGTACAAATATGGCGCCTGCGCAGTGGATGGCAAACGCCGATGTAACGTTCAACGGTAAAGGCCACAACTATCCAAGATGATAAGAAACGTGATACGTAAGACAAATACATCAGAACTTGACAAAATCCATTATATTCCAAAAATGCCATTTTTGTCTCTGGATAAATATACACAATTCCTCTCCGTAACCATTCAACCGTTACATAAAATATAAGTGTTGATAGATCTGATGCGGATAATGCAGCTAAATAGGCACTGGCTGACATACCTCGCATGTTCTTTGATAAAAATACATTCAATGACAGAGAATTTCCCAGAATGCCGATAATAAGAATGACAGGTGTAAGGTACACATAAAATAACCTTCCTGTCCTGTAAGTCGCTGGATCAGCAGGTCTTTGAAATGTATTGCAGTTGGATACATTTTCGTTGTCTTTGTTTAACATGTTAAACAATACATCATAGATGTTGTCGGTTTTACATGCTGTGTAAGTGTATGTTGAATTGTCCTGAAATAAAAAACAGAATAAAAATGTAAGGATTTATTATTGCTGTTGTTTAACGCCAACTTACATACGACATCTACATCGGGGTGTGAATTATTGGAAATTATGTGGATAATTAGTTATCATATCAAAATAGCTAGACTTACTTTGAGAAAAACAGCATGACCACTACTCTATGCAGCTGGGTGGACAAGTAGCCTTTGTCCTTTGAATTTAGGGGTATATAGTCTTTTTAGGGTACATACGTATACCATTTTATGTATTTTGCAAATTTAACAGGCCTTTGTTGAGAGGGCAGAATAAACATATTGCACGACAAACTCAAACTACCGTTTTTCTTTCACTTGATGTTATTATTACATTTTGTTTGGAAAACCAGAATATTCAATGATAAATGTCGCAGAGCAGGACATGCTTACCCTTCCGGGGCACCTGATGTCACTCTTGTTTATTGAGAGTTCACACTGTTAGTGCTTTAGTTTTTTGTGTTGTATATGTAATGTTCGTGTGTTTTGTGGGCATGTGGTGTCTTGGGTCTTCCGTCTTTTGGTGTTCTTGCTTTTGCCTTGTCTCTGGACTTTGATTTGTGTAATCTTGTACTTTGTTCCTTCGGTATTCTACTGCCGTTCTTTTTTAACAAATTATTTTAATGTAACTGCAGGTACATTCTGATTTATGAAATAGTGCGTGCATGTTTTCTAATGTACATGAATTACATACTGCAGTACGTGAATGGACATGCTGTCAGAATACAAGGAAACATACAGAAGGTGCAGACATAACCTCTTTCCAAGTTAATTTGAACCAGTCATAAAAGCTCCTCTATATACAAAAATACCAAAGTTGCATATTGAACAGTAAATTTTGTTATGCTGTAAACGTGTTTCCAGGAGTAACCTCTCATCATCAGCATTAGAATCAATTCATATGGAAAGCCATAATCCAAAAGTAGTAAAAATAGAAGTACTCATACCAAAAAATATCGAAATAGGAGGCAAAATCCAACACCAAGGACATCCACAGAGTGCCATACACGGAATGAAGTCAAAGTATTAAGTTAACTTAAGACCATTTTCAAGTTAAATAGACCAGTAATAGAGAAGTCATAATCATAAAAAACTACTCTTAGTTAACTTTAGAACTGTTGTAAAGCCGTTATGGTCGTGAGTCCCATCTGCTCTGACCTGTTCTGGTTATAAAGCGCTGATCGCTAAAAATGTAATAGAATTCTTACTGCTCTGACACGTCATAGAGCGCTGACCACTCTAACATGTCATAGTATTCTTATTGCCCTGACCTTACATAGAGCACTGAACGCTCTAACATGTCATAGAATCCAGAATGCTCCGACCTGTCATAGAGTCCTGACTGTTTTTATGTTATTAAATTAGGAATATTTACTATTCTTGTATTGCTTTACCTTTGCCAACTTTAAATTAAATTTTCTTGACTGACTTCTTGATCAATTAATTTTATATCATCGGACAGAAAATTAGGATTCGGATTCTATGACAAGTTCAAGCGGTCAGGGCTCTATGACAGTTCAGGGCAATCTGGATTTTATTAAAGGTTAGAGCGATCAGGGCCCAATGACTGGTCAGAGCAGTCAGGGCTTTACGACTGGTCAGATAAATCAGGATTCTATGACTGCTCCAAATTAACTTAGGACTGCTCTCACGACTACCTCAAGTTAACAATACAAGTGGTTATGTCTGCACCCTATTGTAATTTAAAAAAATAGTTACCGTTTCCATGGACATGAGGTCCAAGGGAGATCAAACGATAAAAGATTTTCTTTTCGTAATTTGTTTCACTTTTATTCAGTTCCTTGTGTAGCATTGTGTCACTTAACATCTTAAATTTTCCGTTAGTGTAAAAGGTAAGATAAAAACTATGATAAAACAATCAAATGATAATATTATTTCAGAGGAAAAGAAATTTAATCATACATTTAAGCAAAAAATTGTTGTTTTCAAACAAAAAATCATATTTACGACTCCGTCTTTCTCAATATTTTATCCATAAAAGGGTGAAAAATAAATTTATATTAAAAGAATATTTATATGATTTTCACTCTTTCAAAATATCTGTTTTCGTTTACTCGCCTGGTACCTGAATCGTTTTAGGACTTCGTATATAGCCCTTCCTGGAAAGAAAGTCCCCGAGTTTTGAATGTGCCGAACATTCAGTTTATAACACTAGAAACCTGGCCGAAAAGAATATGGAGAAACTCCGTCATACGCAGTTCAAAGACCGTTTTTTATGTACAAATAAAAAAGCTTCAATGGTTTCTGATAGAAAATATAATAAACATATATGAAGTAAAT
Source organism: Modiolus philippinarum (assembly GCA_002080025.1). Classification (NCBI taxonomy): domain Eukaryota; kingdom Metazoa; phylum Mollusca; class Bivalvia; order Mytilida; family Modiolidae; genus Modiolus; species Modiolus philippinarum. The sequence continues at coordinate 44,668 of MJUU01073184.1, read as the reverse complement.
GCACATTAGACAAATCTCTAAAAAATACATGGATATAATAATACATGTTCATTTACTACGTATCCTTTCGTAAAATATTTAATACAGAAGTTTGTCTTTTAATGCAGTGTGGAGTTGGTAAAACAACTCCCCGTGTTAGAGATGTATGCTCTTTTTTCATAGATATGGAAATGTGGGGAATGTGTCAAAGAGACAACGACTCAAAGGGGAGTAATAACAACTCAAAGCCACCATAAGATCTTCAATGGTGTACTTGTACATGAGATTATAATTCATGTGTACACTGTTTAACTAAATTTATGTAAAATCTAAAACCTACGTTGTAACTCGCTCCATCGTAGTTTTTTCCCTAGCTATATTTGATATTACTGATTATTTGGATTACGTTTGTGTTTGTTTTTTTTTTTTTGTATTTTAAATTTTTTTGAAATTATGGATTTCCCATGTCTGCTGATGAGGAATGAATTTCCGAAATGGCCATACAGCTCATTAAAATTATTGCAGTTGGAGTAAACATGTATTATGGTCTCATGTTCATTTACTTCGTATCCTTTCGTAAAATATATAACCAAGCAATGGAACAGCGCTTTTATTGTTGTTCTTCATCTTAACGTCACTATGAGGCCTTCAAAAATTAGCTATGCTCATACCTCACAGTAAGGTCAAGACGGATTAAGCGGAATTCATTGCTACATGTCGAGCAACGCTACATCTATGCATTCGGATATGACAAAAAAAATTAAAATGCCAAATTAGAAAACATGATAGTGTATCCATATGAGATATTCTCTCAAGAACAAAGCGGTCCCTAGTTACATTTCCAGCAACGCTACATCCATGTGTCCTTTTCGTCTTGGATGTGGGGTTTTCAACAAACAAAATAAACTGGCAAAATGCTCTAACAGCTGCTGCTGTCATCCGTTGACATAAAGACGCATAGAAGACAATCACAACATAACAACAACAGGACACTCATCGAGTCAATTTAACAGTAACTTCGGTATTTTTTTAATTGCAAGAAACTAGATGTCGGCACAGTAAACAGAAAGGACAGAATAACATTTCAAAATTACAAAAACTGAAAAGCCTTAAGATTTCATGCTCCTACCCATTACATTACCACTTTTCCAGAAAAAATTAGAACTTTTTAGCACGTTTGTCCCTACCACTTTTTTCTTGTTATAATCCTAATACAGCTTGAATATTGCCCACTTGGCGTAAAACCGAAAACTCATTAATCGATTTAACACAATGAAACAGTCACTCTTTTATCATATTAAGGGATATTCCAGTGTGGCGTTAACGCAAGCATGACTTATTCCATTTTAACCACAAAATATCTCAACACTTTTTAACTGAAATTGAGCTTATATAAGTGGGTTTTCACAAATATCTTACTACAGTAAAGTAGAAGTAAGACGGGACTTGATACGACTTTTCCATCAATAGAAATGAAACTCTTGACCTCGACACTGATTGTATTTTCCATTATTTGAATCGCTTATATTAAAGAGAAAGACGCAATTTAGAAAACGTAAGATATTTGTTTAATAGATCTACTTGTTTTATCTTTGATTAGGTCAGATTATTTGCTCTATCACTTTCGGTCTTTTCATCAAAGTCTGTTGTGAAAGGTTGCTAAACATTTCATTAGACTGTTGAGTTTCTTTTCATGTGAATGTCAATAAAGTCGTTAAAAGGTTGTTTAGTGATAAAATGCCCTTTCCCATCGTTTTTCAATCTGCTTTATTATTGAAAATAAGTTTCATAACTGATGTTTATTTTGAGGTTAATTAGTTAAATGATTAGTTCTCTTTCCATTTCCAGTATCAATCAACATTCATTGATTCTGTCTCATTCTCCAACTTCCTGGGATATAAATTTTAAGACTCCATCATTGGTGAAAAACTGCTGATTTGTTTCTTTATCCTTCATTTCCCGTATCGGAATTCTTTTATTTTGTTTTTATTTTATATCTTGTGGATCATCATATAAGTTTATGATACTAACAGAAACAAGGTTGAATTAGTACACGCTGACATTGATGGTCAAATATGCATTCATTTAATATTATAATCTTTATTTCGAAGTTGCAGACCTGTTCATGAGAGAAATTCTCGCAAATGCACTGTCAAAATTTTCATATTTTGGCTTTCTCATTTTCGAAACATCATCTGTTTATATAATGCCGGCGTCTTCCGGTATGTGCATTACAACAGGGCAATTACGGCAAAAACAGGGCCATTACGAGATATCAGAGCCATTATCAGATAACAGAGCCAATACAAGATAACGAAGCCATCACGAGATAACATGGACACAAAAGATTTCAAGATGGCGATTGTGTATTTCACTTGATGTATCTATGATATGGATATTTTTTATCATACTTGTGACCATTAATTTTACTCATTTTATCAAAAGGAGTGAGAAAATATACACCTTTTCTAAATTGTTTTAATACTTTTAAGGAATTAAGAGGTTATCCTTACAGCATAGAGAATGAACTTATTTTTTTCATATATTTGACCCAGTTGTGACCCTTCATTTTACTCGTTTCATCACATGGTATCAGAAAATATAATATTTTCTTGAATATTTTTTCACCACTTTAAAGGTTAAGCCTAACACAATTGTATAGAGAATAACTGTTTTGTTTTCTGATATTTATACTCAGTTGTGACCACGCATTTTAATCGACTCATCAAAAGGAATCAGAAAATATACATATTTTCTTGAATTTTCGAATTTTTGAATTTTTACTACATCAATTCCAATTTCACGTTATTATTTTAAGTTGTCAAGATTATACAATGATAACAAGTGGTTATTTTAACAATACAATACATACCCCAGTTAAATACGTCTTTTTAATATGTGTTATGTGCAAACAGCAACCAAATCAGAATTTTCTAGGATAAATATTTATATACACCTATATTTACTCATCAATCTAGATAATCTGATAAATAAAAGTATTAAGAAATAGGCCTGTTATATGTCATTGGTCTGTAATAATTGCCTGAGTATAGCTGTAATGACATAGGGCAACGCTGAACAATAACAGGGCCATAATGAAAATACTTATTTATAACTACTATAACAAAAGACTGTTTTGCAAGTTATAAACATCGAGTGAAAATGACCAGTCGTTATCATCGAGTGTTGTTACATTGTCCATTTGTCCCTTAAAAGTGTTTCTAAGAGAACTGTTTTCGTTTATTAAGTTCGTTTAAGGTAGCACAACAGTCTTCTGAAGAAAAGTTTTGGTCCCTGACTTTGGTAGCCTGTAACTTTACTATTAACAAAGATACAATGACAAACCAGGTATCAAATTAAAGGAACGTGATCAAATTTGCTCTTAATGCTCATTTCAAGAGTATTCCTTTTAGGTATCAATGTCTTATTTACCATATTTGGCAAAAATTTGAGATTTTGAAGTAATATTTTTAAAATGAAAATAACTTTTACATCTTTACAGGTAGCTGAATTCTGTTTGCTATATCTAAAAGATCCATTAAAATACAACAAAACCGTGTCTCAGATTTTTGATACAAGGTCTGGTTTAAAATTAAATTAATTTCAAATTTTGAAAATTCAAAATTTCTTAGAGTTAAAATTTAAATTTCATTTACTTTCAAACCAGATCTTATATAAAAAATCTGAGACACGGTTTTGTTGTATTTTAATGGATCTTTCAGTAAAGGGAAACAGAATTCAGCTACCTGTAAAGATGCAAAAGTTATTTTCATTTTAAAAATATTTCTTCAAAAACTCAAATTTTTGCCAAATATGGTAAATTAAACATTGATTCTTAAAAGGAATACTCATGAAATGAGCATTTAGAGCAAATTTGATCATTTTCCTTTAATTTGGTACCTCGTTTGTCATTGTATCTTTATTAATAAAAAAGTTACAGGTTTTCAAAGTTAGGGAACGAAAAATTTTTTCAGAACTGTTGTGCTACCTTAAGTTCTAATACATAATGAGTCTATGAATGAAGACAGTACAGATGAAATGTTGTTCGACATCTAGACGATGAATTCCGTTCAAGACTTTGCTGCGGACAGTCCTGAACTTACAATGAGGTACGAGTTCCTGCTCTCTGTTGTAAGCCTCGTGGTGACTTTAGATGAAGAACAACAATAAAAGCGTTGTATTATTTACTGAATCTTACCGTGTATTTGTAATGATTTTGTCCCATATACATTTACTCGATATCTTGTTTAACATTTTGAAATGGAGAAATTTAATTACCTCAGTTGTTGATAAGTCCGATAAATGCTCGAGAGTCAATCTCGTTTAATTATCGGTATTTCTCAATAATCTCAGAGTTATTTAATTATCGATGTTTGTAAAGCAAATATTCCTACGTTACAATCTTATTGAAAAAAGGTAATGCTCTAAAACACGTGTTTTCATTTTTTGTTAGTGACACCATTATGCAACTTGTAAAATTTAAAAATAATTATAGACAACTAGTTTATAGTCTAAATTTTTCATTTGATAAAAATAAAAAAATAATAAAATGTTAAAATAGCTGTAAAATATCTTGAATATCTTTTTTTTAAATTAGCTTTTTCACATAAAACGTCTGTTTTGCATTTTTGTACCCGTAATGTTTACAGTAGACACCACAGCATAAATAAAATATTGCTTTAGGTCATGATCATGTGAAACAATAAATACAAATGTGTTGTCATTTATATAAATACCCTGTATAAACATAACTGTTTTACCTTTATAAAACAGTTTTTAAGGACAAACATATCTCTTTCTTCTCCAAAATTTAAAGTTTTTGTCAATGAGTACTTATGATAGTTGTATTGTTTTATTGTATATTGACGAAGATGGACGTTTGAAATCTAAGCTATATGACAAGCGTGATGATTTTAATTTCCCAATTGTGAACTTTCCCTTTCTTAGCAGCAATAAACCTACCTCTTCAGCTTATGGAGTGTACATTTCACAGTTGATTCATTACTGTCGAGCGTGTAGTTTGTACAGTGATTTTGTAACAGAGCAAAAACACTGTCCCAAAAGCTGCTTAGTCAGGGATTATGTAGATTTCACCCCTCAAGAAATTCTATGGCCGTCACCATAACATCATTGAAAGATATGACGTGTCAGTATCTCAATTGAAAGGGGACATTTTCAGCTAAATTCACGTCTTCCCGGATTTGACTACCGACTTTGAAATTTTCACGGATTGAATCGCTCACAGTTTGATGGGTGCTGTTAACAGAGCAGGACATGCTTACCTTTCCGGAGCACCTGATGTCACTCTCAGTTTCACCATGGAGTTCACACTGTGATTGCCTTTGTTTTGAATTTTCTAATTTCTGTTTCTATGCTTTGTATCTGTCTAACATCATTGTTTTTTTTTGTTTTTTTGTGTGTGTCTAACGTCATTGTTTTCTGTGTTCTCGTTTTGGCCGTGTCTTTGGACTTCTATTTTTGTTAATTTCACTCCTTTGTTCCTTCGGTATTCTACTACCGTTGTTTTGTATTGCAGAACCGGAATAATAATACAGTGCAATATATATATTCTATGAGGGGCAATATTTCCCAAATATTCATACAAAAGCCCATTTAATGATAGCAAAGCTTAAATTTCTGTAATAAGGGGATTTTAGTTGTCAATGACTTCTCGAAAATTAAGTCATTTTGCACCAGTGCAAAACAAATCTATTGTTTACTTACTTTTGGTTGCTTCCAAACGAAAATAATATTTTGCAATACAATTTGATCATAATTGTTGCATTCATATTAGACTTAAACCATCGAGAAAACAACTTCATTCAAGAGGGCAACATTTAATGTTTTTTAAGCATGATAAGCTGGTTCTACGTCCGGCTATCCCCGAGTTTCCATCGTTGTCTACATTTGTCTTTTGTCATATTGTTTTTCTTGTGCAGTTTCCTGGTAGATTGTGGCATGTGATTGCAATTTTCGGCCATTGTAAGAGTTTTCTGTTATCTTTTTTCCATTAATTAACCTTTATTTAGGCAAAAGTTGTATAAGTTTTATCTCTTAAGATCATGAAAATATTTTGGAGAGTTTATTTCAATTATATATTTAAACTTGGTGTATTACAAACACTATCTTAGTCATTGTAATTTAAATCATAGTTTGTAAATACGCATCGTGAGAAAAAATAACAAGTTAAACAATTTGAAGTTACCTTTGATATAATGTCGGTAAGAGCTGATAAATCTACGCTCAAATCCATTTCATTTCCTTCCATATCGTTGTTTTTAATATGTGAATTCTCTGTATTGCAGAGTCCATAGCAGTATTAGCTAATTAGGAAGTTCACTTCAAGTGTACCATTTGTATCCAAATCAAGAATTCCAAACATTTTATGTCTTTAAGTTTTCCCAGTATCATGTTTTTAAATATCCCGAAATATAACGAACTAAATGTTTGATTTAACTTTATTAATGGTTTGTTATAGAGATTTATACCATGGCTCTTCAAATCTACATAATCAATATGAATAAATATAGCAATCTTACCATGCTTTCTTTTCAACACTTTTTTCTTATTGGCTATAAACACTGGATAAAATCAATTTCAGTTTTTCTCATTTACGCCCATTTCTTTACTTTTCTATGCTGACTTGAATTTCGAAGAGTTTATTTTGATAGGTAAAAAAATTTTACTTCATTTTTCTACTTTTTACTGCAGGAAGAGACACAGAGATGGCATGAAAGCTAGCAATTTCGCGATGATTTTGTAAAGTAAGTGAAAATCGTCATTTATTCAACATAAGAATATAATTATTACACACACACACAGGAAAGTAATTATGAAACATTTTTTGTAAATCTCAGCAGCACGATGTGTATTGGCAAACTGATATATATTACAATGACTATGAAAGTGTTTGTAAAACAAAGAATTGGTTTGCTAAATTGATTTAAAATTTAAAAAAAAATAGAAAATTATGTTGCATTGTAAGCAGAGCATCTCATAGATATGACTACCAATATTATACCCTATTTCTAGAGCTAGTTGGACATATTACATTATTTCCATGTTTTAAAGTCTTGAAAAGATTAATATTTTTACTACCTAGTACCTAGTAGTACCTTACTGATATAATTGATTTCATCTTTGAAACGAATATTATAATATTCTTTTATATAAGGTATAAAGTAAAAGGGTGGTGGAAGTGATTAGTAGTAACTAGTAACAAAATTTTGTGACGGATTTTTGTTAAGGGCCTGTTACAGCTGCTCTTTATCGGCTTCCGCTCATCATCGAAAGTTGGAACATTACCTCTTTGTGCTAAACAGTATTTATATCTTCGTTGTAATCGTAATTGATTTCTTTTTACTGCAAGTTGAAAAATGTCGTTTAAGTAGTTTTAATTGATTTCCACGAAAACCAATTTTAAGGTTTCATAACTAGCAAGGATTGCATATTCGGATATCAATTATCGTTATGCAATTTCAAAAATTAAAAAACCGCATAAAAATTACAAATATCTATTCATAAGATTGATTGATTGATTGATTGAATATTGTTTAACGTCTACTCAGCAATATTTCAGCTATATCAAGACGAGAACAAGT
>MJUU01073184.1:13081-36970 GCA_002080025.1 Modiolus philippinarum | reverse complement strand
TTACATCCCATCCGAAAGATGGGTTGTGTATTTATTAATCCCGCACAACCACGGAATGGGTCCTATTTCTATACCCCGGGGATCCCTCGGTGTCAGCCCCGTTTAGGAGGGGTCATACTCCAAGCTCAGAGGATGCTGCGGGGATTTTCATAAGCCGAGACCACGCACGGCCGTCTATTCATAAGAAAACGCTCAGGTAAAAATCCCCAAGACAAATAAGGTTAAAAACAAAATTACCAAATACCAGCGGGAATTGTCAAATTTGGAGATAACTCCGGCTGTGACTAAAATATCGTTTGTATCACCGTTGTTCTATTGCTTGGTTCTACAATGTATTTGTAAACACTTTGTCTCATGTGAATATTATTCATATCCTTTCAAAAATGTGGTATGTCACAATCAAAGGAGAAAAATAAATTGCAAATTGCAATGACCTAAATTTCTGTTAGCTTCCAAACAGGCACTGAACCTAATTTTAAAAATTGAGATCATCTACAGCACAACAGATTATGTCATTCAATAATGGTGGAACACCTTGTTGGTTGGCTAATGCAGCATCTTGCCAGAGATTTTGAAACCGTCCTATCATGTTTTAAAAACTGATTAAAAACCCAGCATGTGGCGTTGCTCAGCAATTAGCAATGAATACCGCTCAAACCGGTGCTAGGAGCCGTCTTGAACTTGCTGTGAAGTATGAGTAATGCTCATTGTTGAAGGCCTCATGGTGACTTCAAGTTCCCTCTACAACTAAAGTTTGTTTTTTCCTCTATCGGATTCGACTTTACTACCGGAGTTGACATGTTCAACACGGCGGGTGTCTTATAAGAAGCAGGGGATGCTTACTCTACCGGAACACCTGATCTCACCAATGGTTTTTTATTGGGTCCGTGTTGTGCATCTGTATGTGTCTTCATTTTTCTTTTTTGTTCCGTACTCAAGTGGTGTCCTTGTTTCTTAGTGTGTCTGATTTTGCCATTGTCCATGGATTGTTCGTTGATTGATTGATTGAATATTGTTTAACGACTACTCAGCAATATTTCAGCTATATCAAGACGAGAACAAGTCTGTTAATAAATAATCACTTTGGAGTATGGAAAAGGTCATGGGACGGGAAATTCTGACTGCCACTGGAAAAGTAGGGTGAAATCGAAAGGGGCGTAGCCTTGTAGCCGATCACCTACGGACCACTCAAAAATGAGCTTGCTACAAGGGTTCTTTAGCGTGCAGGAAGCGTGGCATTTCTTCCAACACGTGGACCTGAGTTTACATCCCATCCGAAAGATGGGTTGTGTATTTATTAATCCCGCACAACCACCGAATGGGTCCTATTTCTATACCCCGGGGATCCCTCGGAGGCTGGATTGTTCGTTCTTTTGTTTGACGGTTCGGTTCTCACTTACTTTACCTTTCAACCATTGTAAATGTTTCCTTTTATCTTTTTATCACATTTCTTTCTATTGGCTTTATGAGTTTCCCTGTGGTTGTTTAAATGTTGAGATGTCATCTACCAGTCTTTATGTCGGGCATGTCATGCCAAGACGTTCTTGTCAAAAGGTTCACTCATTCAATCATTCAGTGACAATCACTTTCCTTTCAAATGGTAATTGAAAATCCCACGGGTAAGCTGGCTAGTACTGATGATTGGCTATAAACTGTAAAAATTGAGTGAGTTAACGTTGTTATGGCAATTGTCATTCATGCCAATTGTTTTATCCAATCGCGCACGAAAGTATCGATGATATATTCTTTTGGTCAATTTGTGAACCGTTGGTCTCGGCATGGCTAGTGAATTTCGTCTTTGTTGGCGATCCTGCACCAATGGGTGAAGAAACATGGATGTAGCGTTTCTCGACATCTAGCAATGCATTTCGCTCTCACTGATTCCAGGGACCGTCTTGAACTTAATATGAGGTATGAGCCAAGCTCATTCTTGAAGGCTTTGTGGTGACTTAAGGTATTTGAAGCCTAATAAAAATATCAGACAGCAACTCAGTTTTACAGTACGTTGCAGGTTCTTCTTCGTCTTTATAAAAGTAAGTGAATTGGTTGTTGTCAACTATTTTCATGTTGAAAACGTTTAAACTCTCCAAAACTACGCATGCGTGGTCATGACTTTATGTATCGTCCCTTTTAGACTATGTGTATTGTCCTCCTTACAGGTGGTGGTAAATCCTTCTACGTTTAACATAAAAATGTGCAAAATATCATAGAACTAGACGGGTTCATACTGAATAAATGTACCAAAGCACACAACGTTTAACAACAAAGAACAATGCTATGTTGTTTATTCGTTTAATCAGATATATGTCTGAATTTAATTGTTTTGTACTTTATTTAAAGTACAAATTTGTTCCACTGAAGTCCGTTTCCGTTTTTTCTTCGCTAACGGAAAGTAAATGTCTGTATAACTCATATGAAATTGTCTTACACAGCATGCATCAAGTTCTTCATCCCGATACCTGACACTTAATTCAATTAATATGGAACTGAGATATTTCTAGTTCAAATAGGGAACTTGTTGCGTTTTTTGGTTTTTATGTCATTGCTCTATCTTTTAAAAAGAAAAAAGCCTGAAATAATCAATTGGCAATGTAGAAAAGAATTTTAAATTTGTTGAACCCATAATTATTGTTCCTGGTAGTAGGCAGTGTGCTGTTAAAATTGCCTTTTACTGTTCCGGACTGTAATGAGTATTTAAAAGATATATGTAGAATTATTATACTTCATGCAAATTTCTGATATAATCCAGTCATTTCATTGGTTCTCCTGAATGTGGTATTTTGCAGTATTTTTGTCCGCTCCGCCTTCCCCTAGCAACATGTGATATTTTTTGCATAGCAACAAAAATATCACATGCTTTCGATAGCAAATTTTGATATTTTTGCGTAGCAACGAAAATATCAAATGCTGAGAACGAAGTTTGCCAAACTCTTAATATATCACACTTTCCGACCGAGATTTACCGATCAATATTAAGTTTTTTTTAAAGAATTTAGCCGAGCAGACAGTTTCTCGTTTTCATGATTGAGTAAATATCTGTCGTTAATATACATTATGGTATTTGCTGTGATGTCTCGAGACAGCTGAAGAATCTTTAAATACGAAAGACAGCAACTCTGCGTAACGAACGTGCTGTCGCCGGAGGCAGATCAATAAATACCTTTTTCATAAAAAATGTCCGTCCATTCCTCTCTTCTGTTTCATATAAAATGTCGGTCCCTCCCTCTTTGGAAGAAGAGAGGGGACTGACATTTTTTGCATGAAACAAAAACCTGTGTTCCATTTGTATCGGGAAAAATGTTTTAACTGTATTTGCAGGGTTTCCAAATATTAACCTAAATGTTGTGAATGATGCAATTATCCAAATCATGCGAACTCTCGCTAAGCCAACAGTACTATGAAATCATAAATCACAGCATTATACTAATTGTTTCCAAGAATAATTTTATTTTCACTTTTCCCGTTTTGATCTATTTGAATTTGCACATGTTAGAGTTTACATGGCCCATGTTACAGAATGTGTCCTGATGTTGCTATACATATTATATTCTTGACTAAAAACACCTAATTTTTTCATGAGAAACCATTTTATTCAGTAATAAGGTAAAAGAAAGGCATTTAGTATAATAAAAAAACATACTGCCTTCAGCGGAGGATGTTATGGTAGATTACCACACTTAGAAAAAATATCACATGTCTCGGGTGATATTTTTCTTCATGTGATATTTTTTCTTCATGTGGTTATCTACCATAACATCCTCCACTGAAGGCAGTATGTATATAATATGCGATGGTTAGACTGGTTAACATTATATGCCCAATATGCCGATATTAAAATCTCATCTTGGCAGGCAAATAAGTTCCAAATCTTGCATGGGGTAGACACTTTCCGAAAACCGATATGATGCTGGCTATAATGCATAGAACTGATTTTCAATTGGCCGTTTCAGAGTAATCAGTTTTGTAGCATTTTTAACAACATTTCTGTAAAACCGAGATTTAGAAATGCCCTTGGTAATAAGTTGTTGGTGAGTAACGCCGTAATTAGATATTTAATGTTCATATCTTTTTTTTTTCGAAAAGATAATGTATGAAGGTTGCATTTATTAAAATCGTAAAGAAGGCACCAGCTCGTTTGAATCATAAAAGTCGAGAAATACACACCCCTTGCAACTTTGGGACAATTTGAAACAGTCCAATAATTACAAATACATAATAAAGATGATCGAGCTTTTGACAGCTGGCGCATTGTAAAATATAATCCCGCTTTTTAGTATATTAAGCTTCATATTCTGGCTTACGGGATGACATTTTACGATACATAGCTGTCAAGAGCCCGGTAACATATACATATCAGGACGAAAACATGTTAATCAATCGAAACAAATATATATAAGTAAAAGAGGAAAGAAATAAAAAAATGGAAGGGACAACCGGTGATAGCCATGGGAAAGGGGAGAAATGGGTAGGGACAGGACATTTAGCCTTCCATAACTTCCCCAGCGAGTCTATCCTCCTTGGAAAAATATATAAGGAGTCTTTATACTGCACTGAACGTGGCGGTTTACCACTCATTTTTCCTATAATGGTTCGCGGTCAAGCTTCCAATATTATGCAAAGACAGGACAATACCCTATCCACCACCTGGCCTGAGGCCTTTAGACGGATTCAGGTCCCGGGCTTTATTTTATAATTCCAACAATTCTACAAACCCTCGTAGAGACCAAAAACAATTCTACTTGCAAGTAATTTTTTTTAACAATTTGACTTTCAACAATTTAGTATATCAAGTTTATTTTCAGATTTTTAGGAAATTCAGATATTTTGAGTGGAATTCAAATCAAATGATATATTTGGATGTATCAACTGTTTTCAGGTATTATCTCTGAGAAACAACGGCAGTATAATAACGGACGAACAAGTGAAGATTACAAAAATCAAAGTCCAAAGACATGGCAAAAACGACATCAACATCAGAGAAAAATAAGGACGTGAGACAGCCACAATGAACGGACATAAAAAGAGGACATATATAACTAAAGCACTCATAGTGGGAACTCCCATGAAAACCGGGAGTGACATCAGGTGCTGTGGAAGCGTTATGCATATCCTGTTCTCCTAGCGGCACCCGTCACCCGTCAGTGAGTCAATCCATTTTGAGTCATAACCGGTTGTGTAAATTCTGTGAAATCTATAGCTGAAAATGTCCATTTTTAGTTGGGACACAGACATTTGATATCTGTCAATGATCTCATGATTACTGCCATAAAATTTCTGAAGGGTGAAAGTATCCTGTCTGAACAGCTTTTGTGTGTCTTCATTTTCCTTTTTTATCCAGTACTCAATTGGTGTCCTTGTTTCTAAGTGTTTTCGATGTGCCTTTGTCCATGGATTGCTCGTTCTTTTGACTGACGGTTCGGTTCTCACTTACTTTAACAGCTTTTGGGACAGTGTTTTTGCTCTTTTAAAAAAATCGCCATATAAACTACATGCTTGACAGAAACGAATCAACTGTGAAATGTATACTCAAAAGGCTGGAGAGGTAGGTATATTACTGCTCAGAAAGGGAATGTTTTAAAAGTAGGGGATATCCTTTCTAGAAGGCAATTGAATAATGCAAAATAAGTTGCACCTAAGCAAAGCCAACAAATAAATTCCCCGCACCTTGATTTGATTCCAGAAATTCAAAAATCAATCAAAACAAATTCTGAAATAAGACGTATACATCTACATTATGTCATAAAGACTGCGTAAAAGTCTCATGAAAATATAGTCAGTGGTTCAGGAGAAGTAGCGGATAAGAGATGGGCACCCACTTGTAAGATAATGACTAATTCCAGGTTTTGCTGTGGGAAACGCCAAAATCAATCAAATCGAATTCTGAAATCTGAAATTAGAGATGCACATCTACGTTATGTCATAAAGACCGTGATTTTCGGTGGTTTAGAAAGAGTATCTGATAGATGGGTAAGCACTTTTGGTGTAATGTCTAGTTCATGTATTTTCTATGGGAAACCCACAAAGTCAATAAAAATCAAATTCTGAAATAGGTGGTTCAGGAGGTGTAGCGTAAAAGGAAGGTGTAACGGACGGATAGACTTACGAACATACCCCCACTTTTCATGGGTGGTATAAAAATGTCCTACGCGTCCTTCTTTACTATTTAAGATAAGACACCATGCATTTCAGTCTAATAAAAAAGGAGTACTGACACAAAATTTGACTTAATTGTTGTGTCGTACTCATGTCATGCCTTGGTTTCTTTTTTTTCGATGATCAAATCGTCCGTCCATGGATTCTTCGTTTCAGACTAACGATTTGGTTCTCACTTACTTTAAGAAGTTCGTGACTTACGATGGCGTCGGTAAGTTTAACTCTTTGCAAATTGTAGGCTATTGTAGCCAATAATAAAAAAAATCTCGGAAAACAGAAATTGATATGGCAATCACAGAATGTCGTGGAATGTCCCTGGTATTCCTTGGGCTCTGTACACATTTAACCTTCCAATTGGGATCTCATTATTTTAAGAATACACTTTCCCATGCCTCAGCAGCTTTTGTAAGCGATTATAAATGTGGTTTTGTCCTGAACAGCATGATTATGATTTTCTACGAAAAACAAAAGGCATAAAAAAACCAAGGGGTCTCTTCCTATATATTGGTATACACAAACGTACCGCTGGAATGGTCCATTTTTTGACATGTCAAATATATCAATGGGGTGCAATTTTCATCAATCTGTTATATCAATGGGTACATAATTTGGCATACCATTATCAAAATCATGTCTGTGTTACATTCAATCTTAATTATTGAGATTAAATGTAACAAATATTAACCTTATAGTAAGTTATATTACAAAAACAGTGTCAAGTGTGCAATATTTGCACTGGAAACAATAAAACATAAATAGATCACAATATTTGATTCGGTCCAGATTTTCAACGGAAATGTATGAATGGGTATGATTTTCCAAAATACTGAATAAATGAATGGGGGTGTTTTGAAAATCTCAGCCGTACATATGAACCCAAAAGTATAGGTTGAGACCCCCCGGGTAAAAAAACAACTTGCTTCATTCATCACCTGTGTAACTTGATCATTGTAGTTGTTTATTGTTATATATTGTTTAGCGTTATATGTGTCTTTATCCAAATCCGCGTAATTAGTGAGGAAAAGTCGACGGGATGTTGACCCAATTGCAAATAATTAGATTTACGAAACGGACACGGTCATGAATTACCACTTAGTGGTTAAACCGACGCCGGTAAAATATACCAGAAAAGCAATCCTGCTTATGTTGGTTTAGATAATCACATACTGTTGGGAATCGATAAATACTTAACTGAAAGGATAACACTCGCATAACAAAGAAGGTAACTGAAAAGTGATATATTAAATTCAGTTTTTAGACAAACTGTATTGGTTTATATAAACATTTAATCGTTGGCATTCTAGTTAAATCATGTTTCTGACGTAAAAATTAATTTAAGGTAGATGGGTACTCCAAATTTTTTTTCCATAGAATTTTTTTATTTTAACAGGAAATAAGCATTGAAATAAAAAAATAAAAAATGGGGGTCACCGTGCTTGTTTTTAAAATAACTGATATCAAAATAATCAAATATTTCTAATGAATATATAGGGAAAAACTGGTATATTGTTGATTTCTTTAAAACTATTCCATAGATTCTTTCTACTTTACTCATGTGTTAGCTCTTTGAACATACTTTCAAAAAATATAAAGAAAAATGGGGGTCACCGGCTTTGTTTTCCATATAATTTGTGAAATGTGAATTTTCATAGTCTATGTAAAATATTTTTATCAGATTATCTCCCTTTTTCAAAAACCCTCTTCCAATTTATTTAATTATCAAGTTACCATAACTCGTATGATTAGATAAAGACATGTGAAATCAAGTCCATGTAGGTCCTTTGCATTTTGTATTAAGGATATAATATTGATGCATTCATTACAAATGAAAATATTTGCATATTTAAAAAGCAGATAATACCATAACAGCATAAATAACAAATTCAAAATGACGGAAGACTACCGATCTACCTTAAATGCATATAATCATATTATAGTGCTGTGGCCACTCGTGCAATATAGTAACAAAAACTTCAGTAGCACAATAAACAACTAAACACAAAGTTCTCTGGTAAGCCTTCTTCTTTTTAAGTACTTTATAATTAATCTGAAACGTGCTGGAAAAAAAGCAGCAGGGCTATGACGGTTTTAAATTTTACTTTTAATTCATGTGCGGGCCATACAAATCATTTCAGTCATTTTATAGATAGCGTGTTATAATGTTATGAAATAAATATTGTATACCATAATAATATTATATATCCTTATTGTGCCCAACAACGATTCTTTATATATGATTTTTAAACACCAAATGTCCAGCGTGCTCGTGGTGTAAAAGGTAAGGTAGAAGTCTAGTAAACGGACGACCCTGGTTCGAATCCCATTAGGGACAATGTCATTTATCAACGTCGGAAAATCTTTATCTTTAAAGATTTTAGTGATGGAAAAACAAATCAACTGAACAGTTCTCATAATCTGGCATTGAAAATAAGAAAAAAAAAGTAAAAATATCCTTTGTTCTAACTGGGGTGAGATTGCTGGGTTGATCCGACTCGGATCAACCCAGTTAGATACAAAGTAGCTGGGATGTAAATGTATAGATTATTAAATGCCTGGTTATAGTATATAAAAAGAATGGTTTTAGGCGATTAGTCCATTCTTTCTTTGTCGAGGAAAAGTATTTTTAATTATTGCCAATCAAGAGGATTTGCAAAGTGCTTAATTACAACTGAATAAAATACTGATTTGAAGTTTGAACTTAGTATATATATCCTTTCAATAGAAATAAAAAACATTGAGTTAGTTGAAAATCGATCATGCAAGACATCACCTACTAGTATAGCGGCATCAAACTTCTTGAACCAAAGATTAGACAGTCTTATATACCTAAACAATAGCTAATTTCCGGAGACGAAAAAGAAATAAGGAAAACGTTCCAAATCGTTCAGTATTCTCCGGACATAATTCACGAAATGTTATTCAATCTGTGTATAATACGGGGGGTGATGAAAATACATAAAAATTAATTCGACTGGTTTATGTTCCAAAGAGAGTAATTATTTTTAGAAGCCAAGTTGGTTTTAGTTTGAAAAGAGGAGTAAATGCACCTATGAGCTAATTACAGCCTTAGAACAGTATACCCTTGCAACATACGTACAATTTGAATTCTTACATGCTAATATTAAATTTAACGGAATGTGTTACCATTACATGTACAGCTGCTGCTTCATTAATAACCTTACTGACGCCCAAATAAAAGGAATTCATAAAATAATGCCAGAAAGTGACCAGGGTCACGGTAATCTCGACTAAAAGTGTAAAAATTGTTTGAGAATTTAAAAACAAGAGGGAAACAGTGACTATTATTGGAAATAAAATTTAACTTTAATTCCGACTTTTTAAATTATCAAATTAAATGATAAACGATTTTCATCAAGAGTTTATCGCCGAAAATGCATGGTATTTTCCAGTCTCAAGTCTCTACGAAATCTTCTGTCGAATTTCTAGTAAAATTTATGAACAACAGTATACTGGTTGTTGATCAAATTACTAGGCTCTACAACTTTGAGCTTGTATAATAATATGCCGTTTTCAAATCAAAATTTTATTTTCTGTGTAGTATTTATGTATTGTCTTTGTTTCTTTGTGTTTCCGATGTTGTCATTGACATTGGACAAATCATTTTTGAACTGACGGCTGGTTTTCACTTTAGATGATGGATAATCTACGTACTGTTCTGCTGACTTGCAAAACTAGAGCTGTCGCCGAATGGCAACCAGTTGTACCCCGCTAATTGAACCCTGAATCAATATAGCAAGCGTAAATTAAAGTGTGTGTGGACGCCGAACAAATGTGGACGCAATACAAGTATGAACAAAATCATATACCTCCCCTTTCTCCCAGAAAATTTCAAAGATGGAATATTTCCCCTTCAGAATTTCGGGCAGCAACCATAACTTCATGCACATCGTCAGTTGGTGTACTTCAACTGTGTAACATTTCATCAAAATCCAAGCAGTTGTTTAGGAGAACATTGGCTGACAAGGTTCGCCCCTCTCTCTCCAGCAAATATTCAAATTCAAATTATCTTCCCTTCAAAATTTCGGACAGGAACCATATACAGTCATGCTCATCTTCAGGTGGTGTACTGCAACTGTGTAACATTTCATCAAACCCAAGCAGCTTTTTAGGAGAACATGCGCTGGCAAGTTTATCCCCTCTTTTTGGCAGATAATATTTAAAGAAAATTATCTTCCCTTCAAAATTTCAAGCAGCAACCATATTATTTTCTGCACATCTTCAGATAGTTTACTTCAACTGTGTAACATGTCATCAAAATCCAAACAGCCGTTTAGAAGAACATGCTCTGACAAAGTGCATGGAGGGACAGAAGGGCGGACGGACAGATGGACTGACGGACAGGGTGATTCTTATATACCCCTAAACTTTTGTTTGCGGGGGGTATAACAAGTACCTTGGCTACAGTGTTGTTTTCATGAGACTTTATTGCAAGTGGACACCTTTTTGTGCCAATGACCAAAATTATGTTTTTCTCAAAGGGTCTAATGTTATGTTTTCCACTGGCAGTCATATTTTTTCTCAGGCCTATTGAAACAACGGCAGTAAAATACCGAAGGAACAAGGAAGTGATGATTACGAAACTCAAAGTTCATAGACATGGCAAAAACAGGAACACAAAAAAAACAAGGACATGAGACAGCCACACGGCACGGAAATAAAAAAGACGACATTCAGAACTTAGTCACTCCAATGAAAACTGGAAGTGACATCAGGTACTCAGGAAAGGTACGCAGGTCCTGCTACACATTAAACACCCGTCACACAATCAGTGAGTCAATCCAGGGTTGGGTGAAAACCGGTTATGTAAAATCTAGCTGAAAATGTCCGTTTTCATTTGGGACACTTGATATCTTTCAATGATGCAATGGTGACGACAGTAGAATTTCTAGAAGGATGAATGTAACAATGTCTTAGCAATTCCATGTGTTAACAACTTTTGGGACTGTGTTTTTGCTCTTTTAAAAAAAATCGCTATGAATCTACATGCTCGACAGTAACAAATCAACTTTGAAATTTATATTCCGAAGGCTTGAGAGGTAGGTATATTGTTGCTCAGATCTTAGTACGAATCTGAAGTAGATGTATTTGTAGTCTTTTTTAATTTCAAGTTCATTGGGATAGATCTGGTGTAAATATTCTTTGCATTTTGGATTATTAAGAGAAAGTACATGTTTATCGTCTATTTAGTAGAACCTGAAATTAAAGGACTGGGCTATATGTTTTTTTTCTGTCTTAGCCCTTGACAAAATTGGCCTCATACGAGAAAAGAGAGAGACCAGCAAAAACTGGAGCGTAGGTAGTACCAATAGATATCCCGATTGTCTGTTGAAAAACGCGGCCAAAACATACGACAAAAATATTGTCTATCTAAAATTCCTACATCTTGATTACGTCATTCTAAGTGTACTTTTTTTAATCAGTGTGGTTCTCTTCAAAACATGTTTTGTCTTTCCCTACTACAGTGTATCTGCGTGCAGAAACATTGATGTATCAAATCAGAAATTACTGTTCTCAATTTATTGTATGGCAAGAAAGTACATAGAGTAGAAAACCCCTTTTCAAGTCGGTCATTCATCTAGTTCCTGTTTGCTGAAATACTTATATAGCGGGGGCATCCGCGTCCCATGGACACAATTTTTTTGTTAAATAATAAGCAGTTCCGAGCTCACGATTAAACCAATGTGAAAATTTCATATTAACCCTCACAAAGTGCTTCATTTATTTAAAAATCATGCACTTACATGTAAGTGATTGATTTGTGATTTTTTTTTTCATTAGAAGAGTATTCTAGTTATGTAATAATTTAACAAGTTATTCAAACCTTTGAAACACCAGAAAAAATGTTGGAGGCACAACTAGTGCAAGAGCTTTGATTGTCACTAGTAAGAAAACATGTGTTTGGGCAGTAAATTCTGCTCCTTTACGGCTCCAGATGCAGCTATTTTTCTGACAATTTTAAAGGAATTAGATATTGCATCAAACATAGAGTTTCTCCACATAATTTGTCTACAATGGTTTACGGCTAGGCTTTTTGTATTCCCGTATAGACGTGGTATTATTCGTCCGGTCAATTTAGCATGTAACTCTTAGACAAGAACAAGGCATGCAGACACATAAAGTGTATATCAGACTTATAATCAGATTAATATATTGATATTCATACTTCTTACTAAAAAATTAGGAAGTATTGATTTTCTATTTTACTTCTTTATGGTAAACGTTAACAATAATGCGATTCCAAAGTCATGACGAAAGCGATTGACACGTGATTGACTTTGCAAGTATTCCATCTTCTCAACGATCAATCGTTGTTCTATCATTATGTTCTGGTTTAAATTTAATGTCAAGTTGTATAAAAAAAAAATTGAAATCCGGCTATGGAACCAAAAATGTGTCGGCTTAATTAGGATGAGAGAATACTCAACATTTTTATTCTTTTCTTGTAACCCTGGCGCTTTCAGCTGGATAACCCTGAGCACTCCATGGCGGGTAGAGAGGAAGGGAGTGACCTTGATATAATTTTGTCAAGAATACCGCTTAAGTGCACGCTAGGGGCCTTTTTGATCTCGATTTAGGGGATGAATATTGTTCAGCTCTGGTTGAAGACCCTCAGGTGACATCAAGATGTGGACAGGAATAAAAGCCGTGTCCTTGATAGACTGGAGTTTTCTATTTGTACATTCACTCTTTATCCTTTCATTTTTTTTTCTATCGGATGTAGCATAAAAAAGATTTCATCGAACCTGTTAATAGTTAAACATGCCAGTAAACAAGTATGAGTGTTCACAGTTATCCTTTATCAAGGATTGTGATGATCAGTGACAGGATATGAAGTCAATCCAAATGAGACAAAGTCTCTACAATTTCATGGTATAGCAAGCAATAGGGTCTGTAAGTCTCGCCATGTGACACCGAGAAATCACGATAAAATTGCAATTTTAAAACGTTTCCCGCCAAAAAATGACGTTGCAGGATTGTGTCGTTCAAATTTTTCGTTTAAAACGTCATATATTTTTGTCTAAAATGCAACTTCCGGGTACAAGTTTTGGTCCCGGAAGTTCCAAAATGAAACGAGACTTACAGACCCTATAGTGCAACACTTTTACTGTTGTTCTTCATCTTCATAATTCTGAATTTTGCAGAGACGGTTTTGACAAACGTCGCTATTTTTTTATCCTCTTCAATATTCTACTGTGTTGTCTGACGCCTTTTACTGTGTTGTAAGAAAACGTCAGAAAAAAAACAACTAGTTGTTTTTCAATTTTCATTTAAAGATAATTTTTAACTCCTTCAACCATACTGTCTCTTGAGATACACCTGTTTTACTCCTAAAATCCAACTAATGATTCTTTGAGGTACCTTTAATTGTTGAATTTGAGACTTGAATATCGGTAATGCACTCTTGTACTGTTGTAGCATCTACAAGACAATGGGATTATAACAATATTACCGAACAAAATTGTCAGGAGCCAAATGTTTATCCCAGTACTAAGTAAAAATGAGGTTGCGAAAGATCTGATTGGTAAATGTCATTTTCTAACTCTGAAATACATGGTAAATGTTACTTCTCTAACCCTCAAATAAGACCAAGGTGAAAGTTGAAAATCATACATAGAATCATAAGAAATAATTCACACTAAAGAGTAGTTGGAAAAGTGGTTAATTTAATTATCAAAAATAAAAATATAAAATAAAAAATCGATTTATTTAATGATTGTCCTATGTGCTATAACTGTAGGAATCTGAATAAGTATTTTACGAAAGGATATGGAGTAAATGAACATGAGACAATAACACATATGTCAACTCCAACTGCATTAATTTTAATGAGCTGTATGGCCATTTCGGAAATTTATTCCTCATCAGCAGCACTAGAACCCAAACAAAGGAAATCCATAATTTCAAAAAAGATATAAAATGCATAAAACCAAACGAAATCCGAATAATCAGTAATATCAAATATAGCTAAGGACAAAACTACGATAGAGGGAGTTTATCCTTGGGTTTTAGAATTTACATAAAGTCAATCTTGAAATTTTTTGAAACAATTATATCCTTGCCAAAAAAATACTCACGTGTGTCGAATCGCTCCAGTTCGTTTTTTCAGTTACAGAACAACAAAATACCAAAGTTGTTGTGAATTAAGGTTCTCCATATGACCATTTCGACAACTTATATCTCTTAAGCGCAGATCAAAACAAAACATTTGGAAATCAATAAACGGAAATACGTGTAAATGTAATAACTAAACACCGATCCGACTGAAAGAACATTTAACCATTTAATCAAAATAGAAAAGCCAAAATCCGCTTAGGACAGAGCTACATGTATGCAATAGGGAGATACTTTTTAACTTTAAACAAAATAATCTTCAATTTAGATATTGCAAGTTTCCAAACATCGATTTTTCGGGTTACCACCAAAGTACTGGCTACTGGGTTGGTGAATACCCTCGCTAACTAACGTGAGTCGACTGATAATGTGACTGGTGTCGCTTAGCGGAGGAGGACATTCTTACCGTTCCGGGGCAGCTGATGTCATTTCCGGTTTTCACGGGTGTTCACACTATGAGTGCTTTACTTTTTTATGTCGTCTTTTTTATTTCCGTGCCTTGTGGCTGTCTCGTGTCCTTGTTTTGTCTTTGTTAGTGGCTGTCTTGTGTCCTTGTTTTGTCTTTGTTTGTGGCTGTCTCGTGTCCTTGTTTTGTCTTTGTGGCTGTCTCTTGTCCTTGTTTTATCCTTGTTTTTCTCTGTTGCCGTTTTTGGCATGTATTTGGACTTTGATTTTTGTGATCATCACTTCTCTTGTACCTTCGGTATTCTACTACCGTAGCTACTTAAGGCCATTAGTCATCATAAAATGTGAATATGAAATTTGGATATTTTTGGGTATTTTCAGCTCTATATAAGTGTCTAATATATTTTCGAATTAAAGCGCCTAGTATTGCTGTTTTTTTTAATGTCCTTAGTTTCAGAGTAATATCAGTCATTCAGTCCAGCAAAAAAATCAGAGAATTTGTTCTAAAATTATTTAAAAGTTATAGTATTTTGGCATGCAACTTTCATATTTACGTGCGGATGTATTCCAATAATTGTCAATAGGTTGAACAATAAATAGAAACTGAGGAAATATGTCAATCGTCATTTATTGAAGTCATTCGAAAATTTGTTATGAACAAAGTATCGTAAACGGTACAGATCTCTGCTGATCACATGGCTTATGAAAAAACAAGTAAAAATGACACGAGAAACCAAATGGAAAAAATAAAAGTTTAGTTTCCCAATAGTTTTAACTGATGTGATATTTATCAAACAACGACAGTAGAATACCGAAGGAACAAAGACGACATTAAGAACTAGGAAATAAGAGCGCGACCTCCCATGAAAAACGAGAGTGACATAAGGTGCTCCGGAATAGTAAGCATTTCCTGCTCCGCTGATGGCACCCGTCACACTCAAGTGAGTCAATCAAGGGTTGAGTCAAAACCAATTATGTCAAAAATGTGAAGACGTTAAATCAGCTGAAAATGTCTATTTTCATTTGAAACACATTCAATGGTTGCATGGAGAAGGCCATAAAATTCTTGGAGATTTGAAAGTAACAAAAGCTGAACAAATCTCTGACTGAGCAGCTTTTGAGACAGTGTTTTTGCTCTTTTCTAAAAATCACTGTATAAACAACCAACTCAACGGTAACAAATCAACTGTGAAATGTTCGCGCCATAGACTGGAAAGGTAGGTATATTGCTGCTAATTTCACAATAATAATACCTCTAACCATACACGTCTACAGGTTTTCCTGTTCAAATGCGCTCACTTTACTGGTTTTACAATCGTTTCATGTTCCTACCTGTAACTCCTTGTTCCTGTCCTCAATCATTCCCGTATGAAAGTGTTCAAGATCTGTATAGTATTATTTAATTTCTCAGTTCGAAGCACATCAATTTTATTTTTATTTTAGTTACCGTGAATAACTTACCGAATTTTGTATATTGTTTAACTGTTCTACATTCCTCTGTATTCCCTGATAAAGGCCTAGGGGACAACCATTTGATTTTCATTGTGAGGCTTGGGCGATGTTGCCTAGAAAAATTAATTATTTTCATGAATATTTCAAACAAATTGTTTATTTTCACCAATGTCACATCGAATTATTTTCTTACATTTGCAACAAAAAAATTATTCTTCAAACCAAATTCTTTAAATTAATTATTTTCATTACAAGTAGGATTAAAATAGTTATTTTCACTGACACCAAGATTGAATTGTTTATTTACAAAATTGGCCAGCCCCCCCCCCCCTTCTGAAAATGTTCCTAAATTAGGTTAAAATATTGTTAATTTACTTTTAATTTTTAGCTTTTAGTGTCGTTTTATTGTGAATTTGATTAGTCCAATTGGTGGTATATCGTTTTACCTACTATTATATTTTTATTTTCAGAACCATCTAGCAACATTTATTTTATCATTCTTTCATTGTCAAATTTAAAAACCGTAAATAATTGCCCTAACTAAAGGGTAATATGTTCAATTTTAGATTGATCTAAAATACATCAATCAAGCAAACAGTTTACAGGATATTTGTTGGAAAATCAGTCAATGACTGAAGAACCCTGGCGTGCAACTACTGTCAGAATAATGAGTTTGTAGCTGCAAATATAACAGTAATCTATTTCCATTCATAACATAAACCCTACAAGCTTTTCACTAGTTTGTTGGTCTAAACTTGACTCTAATTATTTTCTGAACAAAACAATTATAGAAAAAGTTGCTTTATTATATACCTTGTCCTGACCTGACACGATTGCATTTGAGTTTAATAAAAGAACCAATAAATCTGTTGAACTGTTAGACCTCGAGGGCGTTTACCAGCTGACTAGTTGTCAGTACTTCAATGCCGACCCAAAAAACTGATTTTATTTAAAAAATGTATTATTATTTTTTTTTGGTAAACCTTATTTAAAACTAGGAGTATACTCCTCGAGCAAATCTATGTTTGTCCTTAAATTGTTAGAAGTTGCCATCTGCAGAAATTAAATTTACGATACGTTCATATTTATGTGTGGTCATATGTACTGGATATCTGGTTTGTAACTAAAGATTGCCTATATTAAACATGTTTATACCCGTAGGCATTGAGATTGTACCACCCTGAAGCACTTCTGTGCAGCCTGAGGCGTAGCCGAAGGCTGTACAGTGGTGCTTAAGGGTGGTACAATCTCAATGCCTACGGGTAGAAACGTAGGTAACAGATTTATCCCCGGCTTTGTCTTTTATTGCACCGAAAAAGCATTTTAATGGAAGTAAATCTGTACGAAATTTCAACGTCATCTGTGTTGCGCAATAAAACAAGTATGATAAATATGCAGAAAATGCCTCAATTTCCATGTCGAGGATGGTACCTAAGGTACCAACCTCAGACTTTGCTGTTTTTAGGCGATTTGATTTTGGGTTGATGATTTCTTGAAGTTATAGAGTTTTTGCCGCCAGTTTTTACTTACTAACGTCATAGAATATGTGACGTTATCACAGATGAATTCCATGGCACTGGCGCTAGCAACGTTCTTAACAACGAGACGGGTGCATGGGATTTGTACCAACGGGCTGCCATCCAATCAAAAGCCGGCATTCATCACAAGCCGGGGGATAATGGCTAATGCTTAAACGGTTCAAGTGGTAATCGCCAATACATAGGCCCTATTGAGCCATAACCCTACTTACTTAATAGTGATGTTATTTGAGACCGAACTGTCCATTCCTGATTGAAAAAGTAATAAATAAAACTGATACCTTTATATAAAGGAAATTAGTGCAGAAGTCATATTAATTAATGTTTAAAAATAATTTTTTTACACATAATTTTATTAATGTAACAAAAACTTCATACCGAATTAAAAATGTTTTAGTCTGTATGTTCTTGTTCATATTTGCTTTTTGACGGTTATGGCGTCCAGAAGTCTACATTGCCGTGACCTCTGGATTACACCCCTTCTCTGCTTTTTTACTTCGATATTTTTTGTCGATTGATGTAGGAAAGATAACAAGAAACACCAACAATGGCCGAAAATTACAATCAAATGCAACAATCTTCCAGATTTCTGGAAAAGAAAAACAATAAAATGACAAATAAACACACAGACAACGATAGGAACTCGGCACTAGCGGTAGGGTACCCAAATGTCGCCTTTCTCCATCTCGTTTCCCTATAGTATAATAAACATACAAATAAAACCCAGGTAGATTACTAACTCGAAGACCACAACTTTGTTAAGGAAAGAATAAGACGAAACGAAGAGAGGTCCCCGAAGGTATTCACCAGCCCAATAGTCAGGCTTGTCTGACATGAAAATTGTACCTTGTGTGTTTTGTAAATTAACTGTTTTTGTATCAAAATTCTAAACAACTATAAAATACTGAGTCAACAATCCGTGTATGGCACTCGGTTGATGTCCAAGTTACTGCATTTGGCTTCCTATATTTGGAAACGAGTACTTTTTTTTTTTTTTTTTTTTTTTTTTTTTTTTTACCTTTGGATTATGCCTCCCCTATTATTTCNCGTGTACATGCTGTTTTTCATGCAACTTCGGTATTTTTTTATTTAAAAAGATGGGTCAAGAGTTGCTCGCCCTTAAATTTCTGGCTAGCTTAAGGAGCCTAGTCTGCTAGTGAAACACTGACGCACTACGGAATAAAAATCAAATTCAAAACTTTTCGTAGGGTTTGGTAAAGAATCATCATGGATTTATTAGACATCGGCAGTATCAGTGAGAGGTCAGTATACCTATAAAATTTCCAGGTCATTGGATCCCAAAGCCAATTTAACGGAATTATAAAGAATATCCTGTCAATATCCCAGTTTACTAAAGAATGCATATTACGTCCAAGTTTGTCTGTATTTTTTTTTTCATTTTTAACATCGTCGTAAAAACGAGGATGCGAAATGTCCTTAGTGATAAGCTGTTTGCAAGTCGCATCATATTTAGATATCAAATGTTCATTTTTTCTAAAAAATTCTTAAATGTGTTTATCATTTATGAAATCTGTAACATTGTTGTAAAAGTTTGAATGTGATTGTAAGGTTACGTTCTTTAAGAAGAGTAGAACAGACACGTGCGAATCCTACTAGTTGAGATTTATACATCCGTATGATGGAGCTACAGGAACTTCGCCATCAAGGAAAGGGAAATTAATTATTGTGAAATCAAAATCATACCTTTTATTATAAATTTAGTTCTAATTTTACCAGAGTGAAAGTTAGATCGAGAAATTGGCAGTATCTAGACTCACTGTTTGCTTTATTTAGTTTCGGTTCTTGTGAGTTTTTGAAGTCGACATAGTGTAAAAACTGGGGATTGTCAATAGTAAGGACGTCGATATTCCTGCTGTTATTGTAAATTGAAATAAGTTGATCACCGTTTTGTACGGTTCCATCCTGTAGTTTTTTTTCATAAAGTCCCGTTCGTAGCAGAACAGAAAGAGATCTGCAATGAGAGGTACACATTTTGCTCCCAAAGGAATTGAAATGACTTGTTAATAAACGATGTTGCTGAAATGAACAAAAGATTAAGTGCCTTTATCAGGTCATCGCAAGTCCAGGAACAATGGTTTTTATAAGTGATATTAGAGAATAATTTTTTGCTTTTTATTACAACAAATGAGCTGTAGACCAGAAAATTTGAAAAACCATTCGATAAGTTTCTCAATTTTGATTTAACCAATTGATGAGGAAGGGTTGTATAAAGTGAAGAAAAATCATAACTGTCAATAAACGAGGCTGGCCTTATTATCGATTTTAATTTATCTAAAACTTCAATGGAATTTTTTACACTCTATGAAGAAAAATGTATTTTACGCCAGGTTTTATAATATATTCCTGTTCACTCTGATACGTAAACCCAAATAGATTGATTGGCAAAAATGTTCAAATGTTATAATAATAAGCGTATATATGTCCGATTTCCATAATCTTTGAATTTCATGAAATAAGAGTGGACAGTGAGTGGAAAAGGAAGATTTTTCCAATGCATTATCTTCTTCATCCAACAATGTAGTGGTATGTTTATCCTAAGTTACGATTTTAATATGACGTACCTATCTTTTTATACAATGTACATATGCCCAGAAGCATATAAGACCAAATTTAACGATATCAATCTTGAGAAAATTTAATTTTAATCTATTAGTGTGTTAGGTAATATTGCAATATCAAAAACCAATGAAATGGCAACCTTTACTTTAATTGTACAAGTCATGTTATCGAAAATGCCAAACACCCAGCCATTACTTTAACAAAATTGAATCCCATGGACAACAGTACTTTCGCAGTAAATTAATGATATCTCAGGGACGAATTAATATGAGAGTCATCATACTATTCTGCCTGATATACATTTATTCCTTTTCGTTTCTTGAAATATTCCATAGTTTTACACTACCGCAATGGAAGCAGAGGTTGGGCTAGCCATAAAACCGGTTTAACCCACCATTTCTTTAGTAATGCTTGTAGTCAGGACCATTGCAGTCGACAATTTTTTTCCACCTCATTTTACTTTTTGTCTCATGGACTTTGGCTCTTGACAACTCTGTTCGGTAATTTTGTTATTGCCGCCATTGTACAATACATGTAGTTGAAAATATAACAAGCGAATGAAACTATTGTTTATTTGGGTTCAATTTGCAATTGTTGGATTAATTATCTCTAAAAGATTGTACCTGTAATGACATCAGTATAGCATGGCCTTATTTGTAGAAATCAATGTATGCCATGCATATGCTGATGACCTTTTTTTCAATGGGGTCAAATTTTCAGCTCTGTTCTCTCAGCAATGTTTTTGTCAAACCAAATTGAAAGGAGTAATATATATTTGGAAAGGACCTTCAAAACATCATTTCAACACAGTAGTTTTGTAAAGATTGCTTCAATATTTTCAGAGCAGGTGATAAAAATTTCTTTTCCCAAAGTGCCCAGTGTTAAACCATGTCCCGCACTGGTAGCCATGTTTTTGATCAGTTCAGATCAGATAGAAATAATAAAAGTTTGTGAATGATCTCTCATAAATCACCCCTTTCAAGTTTGGTTGAATTTGCTCTGGTGGCTTGAGAGAAGCTAAAAGTGAAACTTTTGCTCCAGTGCAGATCATAAGTTAATATATGACCCACGTGTTAAACTATGTTCCGCACTGGCGCCCAAGTTTTTTTGTTTTTTTTTAACAAAGTGAGCAATCTTTGTAAAGAACCTTTCATACATTATTCCTGTAAAGTTTCGTTGATATTCCTTCAGTGAAATTGATGCAAATAATTTTACCCACAGGGTCTAAATTTTAATGTAAGTTCCATGCTGGCGACTATGTTTGGTAGAATCGGAATAAACGAACAATCTTTGTATAGAACCTTTTATACATTCGTTCTGTTAAGGTTTGGTGCATCAGTGTTTTCAGAGGAGCTGAAAATGATGTTTCCAAAAGCTCCAATGTCCAATATAAATTCCGCGCTGACAGCCAAATTTACTCAGGTGAAATAAAAATGGGAATAAAACCGAATTGTAACAAAAATAACTACAAAAAAATAAAATACAAGTGAGGTTATGCTTCTTGACAATGATGCCGAGAACAAAGGATGTGTGGTTAGAGTGATGTCTGGATACATCAAGTGACGAATACCGACGGGTGATTCTTAAATATAATACTGACGGGTGATTCTAAAATATAATACCGACGGGTGATTCTTAAATATAATACCGACGTATGATTCTTAAATATAATACCGACGGGTGATTCGTAAATATAATACTGACGGGTGATTCTTAAATATAATACCGACGGATGATTCTTAAATATAAAAAATAAATAAAAAATAATAGAAGTGTAAAAGAAATGTAGACAAAATAATAGAAAAGAAGAATTAGCAAAAATTAACTTGAATTCTGAAAAGCAATCGAAATACGGATAAAAAGGAGAAAACAAGGATATGGTTAAGAGTGTACAAAACAAATGGGGATTCTGGTTAAAGTAAAAGACAAAAAAGTATAAATGATGTGTTATTGTGTGAAAGAGGCTTTGAATTAAGACAAAATATAAGCAACTCAGTAAATAAAAGAAACGGTATAAAATACAGCAAGAACGAAAGTAGAAAGGAGTAAATAGTTAAAGTTAATTGCGTCCCTAAAAAACAAAAAAGGAACTATTTGGAACGAAAACAGTGAGATAAAACGAGATGCAAAGAAAAGACTCAGAGAAACACAAGGGCGGGAACAATTGTAAATGAAAAAAACACAAAGGAGGAATTTCAGAAAAAGATCAAGATACCAAAGAGCTGGTTAAGACAAAGAAAATACTAGGGTATAATGGACCGGTTCAAAAATTGAACAAAATTTAAGATGAAGATCAGAAACAGCAATTAAAGCATTGTTCCCTGATCGGTCTTGTTTTGAAATCATTATATCGGCATTCTACATTTTCGGTTTAGTGTATGTCAAACTGACTTAAATCACATTTTTTTTATAAAATGTTTTAATATTTTGTTTGAGATTTTGTTAAAAGTTGTATTTGCAAGTCTGTATTCCTAATTCTTTGATTTCGATGCATTTCATATTTATAAACTACACCACTGTTTAATCCTATTATTTTTCATATACATCCTCATACAAGAATTTTATAAATTCACCTTCCAAAGTGGTCTTCCTTCTTTTTCCTGTTTTGAATCAATTTTGCCCTCTTCTGAGAGGTTCAACTTCTTCTAAAGTATCATGTGGTTAGTTTCCCTCATCCCGGTTTATAACTATAATTAACTACAGAAACAACAATGAAATCAGGCAGATTTTTCTTGATTAGTGTATCAATTATCATTTAAACACCTTCTCTACATAAAGAGGGACTTAACAATGGAAGTATACAAGTGGTTTGTTGTTTCCTCTACCAGGTTTGACATGTTGAACATGGCGGGTGTCTTATAAGAAGCAGAAGTTGCTTACTCTACAATTTTCTTTGCTGTACTCATGTTGCGTCTCTTTTCTTTGTTTTTCCTATTTTGCATTTTCCTTGGATTGTTCGTTCTGAATTGACGGTTCGGTTCTCACTTACTTAAAGCTCCGTATAAAAATTTTGAAGGTATTGCATTTTCGAAACGTTGTAAAATATTGCTTATTGTAACGCAGAGCGTTACAGATGTCCCCCAAACGAACATTGTTAATGTTTTCCACAGTTTCCATAGCAACAGCAGCGTCTATGAGATTTCTAAGACTTAACATTAATAACTACACGTCAGATAACTATCGGTAAAATTTCATCCAATTGAACCATTTTGAATTGTCCTGCCTTTTTCCATTTCCATGGCAATAGAAGTCACCTTATAAAAAAATTTTGAGGCTTAAAATCATTGCTACACATGTCAGGTAACCTTCCCGTAAACTTTCATCCAAATTGGAGCATTTTAAATGTTCCCGCCTTTTTTCCGTTTCCATGGCAACGGTCGACATTTTGAAAATTTCAAGACCAAAAATCAATTCTATGCATGCTAGGCAACCTTCCTGTAAAATTTCATCCAATTCTGAGCACTTTGAATTTTCCCGCCTTTTTTCCGTTTCCATGGCAACGGCGGCCATTTTGAAAATTTTGAAAGGTTTCTGCACATCTACTCATATAGGCCAACATTCCTGTGAAGTTTGGACCAATAGTTTCTGAGAAACGTGTCGGACAAGAATTGAGCGGAAGAAAGAAGAA
>MJUU01073184.1:1161-12212 GCA_002080025.1 Modiolus philippinarum | reverse complement strand
CATTAATAACTACACGTCAGATAACTATCGGTAAAATTTCATCCAATTGAACCATTTTGAATTGTCCTGCCTTTTTCCATTTCCATGGCAATAGAAGTCATCTTATAAAAAAA
The DNA here is from genome assembly GCA_002080025.1 of Modiolus philippinarum. NCBI lineage: Eukaryota > Metazoa > Mollusca > Bivalvia > Mytilida > Modiolidae > Modiolus > Modiolus philippinarum. The sequence goes on along the minus strand of MJUU01073184.1, from coordinate 12,099 downwards.
TTTTGAGGCTTAAAATCATTGCTACACATGTCAGGTAACCTTCCCGTAAACTTTCATCCAAATTGGAGCATTTTAAATGTTCCCGCCTTTTTTCCGTTTCCATGGCAACGGTCGACATTTTGAAAATTTCAAGACCAAAAATCAATTCTATGCATGCTAGGCAACCTTCCTGTAAAATTTCATCCAATTCTGAGCACTTTGAATTTTCCTGTCTTTTTCTGTTTCTTTGGCAACGGTCGCCATTTTAAAAAAATTTGAGATCAAAAATCAATTCTATGCATGCTAGGCAACCTCCCTGTAAAATTTCATCCAATTCTGAGCATTTTGAATTTTCCCGCCTTTTTTCCGTTTCCATGGCAACGGCGGCCATTTTGAAAATTTTGAAAGGTTTCTGCACATCTACTCATATAGGCCAACATTCCTGTGAAGTTTGGACCAATAGTTTCTGAGAAACGTGTCGGACAAGAATTGTGCGGAAGAAAGAAGAAGAAAAAAAAACAAATAATAATAAGAAACGGAGTAAACACAATGTCTCCCAAACTTCGTTTGGGGGACATAATTAAAACTACTATGGTAAAGTTTAAACGCTACGACAGAAAAGTTAAATATAGAATCCACAATCGCATTGAGTGAGAACGACATTTCTACAGTAGAGATAGTCAAATATTTTAAACACGAGGCTTGCCGAGCGTTTAAAATATTTAAAAATTTAACTATCGAGAGTGTAGAATGTTTCTCACGAGATACGGTTGTGGATTTTATTTCTCTAATGATTTCAAGGAGATTTTTAACAAAAAACAGCACCCCCTTTTCAGGCATAGTCGACTTTTTTTCATGACGTCACAACGATAAAGTCGGAAAACGGCAAACATGTTTGACGTCATAATTGAATTTTATCCAATCACTTGCCGAGATCAACATTCTCTCTAGAGAGGAGAACAGTATTTCTCCAACTGTTCAAGAAACGTGAAAACAGGACAGAAATTAGAGAAAATAGAATCACGTCGCGTACGGTGTTGGTGATATACAACGATAATTGCCAGTATTGCGTCTATAACTTCTGTGTCCAGCAAAACTGAGGGAACTTATGTTCCATAAATTATATATCAATTTGCTCAAAATAATATAATTAAAATGAATCCCTTTGTTTCACATTTTTAAAAATTGTGCAGCATTAAATACATGGAAAACCTTGCAAGACTGAGCTGACTGCGTACGGGAAGCACAAATCGGGTAAAGACAAAAGCTTTGAACCAGGAGATGCTCCTTTATTATTTACAAAATTTCTACAAGTAACAATTATATGGAATGAGGTTAAAAACAAAATTACCGACCACATTTAGCAAGAGCCGAAGTCCATGAGACAAAAAGACAAATTCAAGGTGGAAACCGCCGGAAAAAATAGTCGACCGCAATGGTTCTGACTTGGTACAGGCATTTCAAAAGAAATGGTGGGTTAAATCAGTTTTATAGCATGCCAAACCTCCGGCCTTTTTATTATTCAGCTTGAAAAGTTATGTCATGCAGCATGCTAAATGATCAAATGTAAATTATTTGACTCCAGATGTTTAATTTCTGTACGTTATCAAAAGCACTAGGCTATACATACTTACTCCTATTAATGTTGCCGACATCTCATTATTTTATAATGGCAAGTTTTTTTTTCATCGACCTGATATGTGCTTGTGGTTGTCTATATGTTGTCAATAGAAAAATGAAAGGATATGAAGTAAGTGTACATGCGACAAAAACACACGATACATAGAAAACTCCAGTTTATCAAGGATAGGGCTTTTATTCCTGTCTACATCTTGATGCCGCTCGAGGGTCTCCAACCAGAGGTGAACACTATTGTCCAGCTAGCTTGAGACACTAGGGTTTTTTTATTGTTGCAACGGTTGACGGTGATTGTAAGAACAAAATTGAATTTGTATTCATTTGTGTGTAAAAAGGAACATGGATGTAGGGTTGTTCGACATGAAGCAATGAATTCCGCTCAAACTGGTGCAAAAAGCCGTCTTGACAAGATTGTTTGGTATGAGCAAAGCTCATTATTGAGGCCTTATGGTGACTTTATGTTGATTAACAATAATAACGGCGTTGTTTCAATTCGTGGTTCTTTTATTTATAGAAGCTTTCGTCTCATATGCATTCATTCCATATCTATTGTATATAAACTACAAAAAAACTGTGATTAATTTCATAAATATTGAATTGGTCTACATCTATTCTTGTGAACATTCTGCGTTTTTGATGTTTAGAGTTGATACCAATGTTATTTTACAAATAAATTGAAGGTTACATGTAGTTTTAGTGGCCAAGGACATGATACTCGAATTTTGTGACAGATTTAGTTTCATCTTCATATTATTGATTTTGTCTAGACTTCCATTTTCTGTGAAGCCTGTCACCTACCTGGATGATAAGTGTTGTTTCGATGGCGTCCTTGACGACATGAAGTGTTGTTCTGGAACTTGTTTTCACTCAATAAACATATTATTCTTACTTATAATGGTTAAATAAAGCCCATGGGCATGAGAAAAAATACAAGTATCTAAGTTAATTAGTTCATAAAGATTCAATACAATGTTATGCGAAGTACTTTTGTACGTCTTCGATATTTAATACTGGATAACTTACGTTCAGACTTCTCACGCTAAAACCACTGCTACTGACCTACGAGTCATATAAAACAGCTATTAATAAGCACTTTATAGTGAAAGCAAATTAAATACACAATATTCCTTACATACAGTATACTTATATACAGTATACTTTAAGTACTTTATGTTTACGATATACTGTTAAGTTAGTGAAAATAAATATAATCAATGAAGGGGTGGATACCCATGAGATAAAGTTTCTACAAATGCATGGTAAAACCAAGCAATGGTGACGTGCTCTGATATTTTTTTCCATCTTATCGTCACCATGAGACCTTTCAGCTCATACATCATATTCAAGACGGCCCCAAAGTGTGTGCGCTATTGCTGTCATCTGTTACCCGACAAAAAGACTAATGGAAGACAATCATTACATATAACCAAGCACAGTGCGCTCATCGAGCCAAATTTCAGAAAATTTGGTTTCATAAAATCATGAGATGTGGGCAATATAAATAGAGAATCAGAAATATAAAATGCCACAATTTGAAAGTATGATTGTGCATCCATATGAGAAATTGTCTGTAGAACAATATCAGGATAACCTAAATATGTAAACAGCATACATCTCTCGCTCTTGGAATCATTTTACGCGTTGCACCCTGCGGAATAGACAAACTCGGGTCTGAAAGAAATAATGTTCCAAAATTATCAAAGCAAAATCGATTCTCAATATTTTTTTCTGAATAAAATTATGTTGTTTGTGATTAACGAAATTCGCTCGCTAATGTCGGTATATAAAAGACGATTTTAATGCATGACTTATATATCACTATATGTTAAATGCACATATAAATATTTCAGATAAAATTGAAGATGTGACTACCATTTCAGAAAATTTAAGGGTAGCACCTTTCTAATTTTAGCTCACCTGGCCCGAAGGTTAAGTGTGAGCTATTTTCATCACTTGGCATCCGTCTGTCCGTGGTCCGTGTCCGTGGTCCGACGTCCGTTCGTTCAATGTTCACATATTCATTTTTCTCCTCTGAAACCACACTTTACAGGAAATATGTACTGCTCATTTCGTTCCGATCGGATAAAAAAACATGGCCGCCAGTGCGGAACTTATGTTAACATTGGACCCTATGGGAAAAATAACATTTTCACCATTCTCCTTCTCCTCTGAAACCACTGCAAATTAATTTACAGGAATCAAGTACTGAAGGTCCTTTACAAAGATTGCTCATTTCATTCTGATCCAATAAAAATATGGTCGCCAGCACTGAACTTAGATTTAACATTGGACCCTATGGGAAAAATTAGATTTTCATCTTCTCCTCAGACACCGCCTAAGCAAATTCAACTAAATTAAACTTTACAGGAATAATGTAACAAAGGTCCTTAACAACAATTGCTCATTTCAGTCTGATCCAATAAAACATATGGCCGCCAGCGCTGAATTTAGATTTAACATTAGACCCTATTAGAAAAATCACATTTCCATTTTCTCAGAATTCAACAAATTTTAAGAGGAATAATGTACTTAGGTCCTTAACAAAGATTGTTTATTTTATTTTGATCAAACAAAAAACATGGCCGCCGGTGCGGAACAACGACAGTAAAATACCGAAGGAACAGAGGAGGGTAACAAAAATTGCTCATTTCGTACAGATAAAAAAAAAACATGGCCACCAGTAGGTAAACATTAGATCCCATTGGAAAAAAAATCACATTTTAAACTAACCTCTAAAACCACTGAAGCAAATTCAACCAAACTTTACAGGAATTATGTACGCTATCAGCTTTTATACGTTTTTTGGTTAATGGACCTCCAGATTTTTTTGTTTGATCTGCACTGATGAGACATAAGTTGTCGAAATGCGCATGTGCAGAAAATAAATTAACAGTAACTTCGGTATTTTGTTATGTACGAAAGGTCCTAAACAAAGATTGCTCATTTCATTGCAATCGCATAAAAACCATGGCCGCCAGTGCGATCTTAGGTTAACATTGGGGAAAATCACATTTTCATCTTCTCCTCTGAAACCACAGCAGGAAATTAAACCAAATTTTACAGGAATCATGAACTAAAGGTTCTTTACAAAGATTTCTCATTTCATTCTGATCAAATAAAAAAATGGTCGCTAGTGCGGAATTTAGATTCTACATTGCACCCTATGGGAAAAATCAGATTTTCTTTTCCTCAAAAACTGTTGAAGCAAATTCAACCAAACTTTACAGGAATAATGCACTAAAGGTCCTCAACAATGATTGCTCATTTCATACAGGTCCAATAAAACACATGACCGCCAGTGCCTGACCTTAGGTTAACATTGAACCCTATGGGAAAAATCACATTTTCATCCTCTCCTCTAAAACCACTGAAGCAAATTCAACCAAACTTTAAACGAATGATATACTAAAGGTCCTTAACAATGATTACTCATTTCGTACAAATCCAATCAAAAACATGACAGCCAGTGCGGACTGGACCCTGTGGGAAAAATACATTTTCATCTTCTCCTCTGAAACTACTGTAGCAAATTCAACCAAACTTTACAGGAATGGTGTACTAAAGGTCCTTAACAATGACAGCCCATTACGTTCAGATCCGGTAAAATCATGGCCGCCAGAGAGGAACTTAGGTTTAACATTGGACCTTATGGGGATAATCAGATTTTCATTTCCTCCTCTGAAACCACTGAAGCAAATTCAACCAAACTCCTAAGTCAGGAATTTTTTATTAAGCCTTTGTGTGTCTTGTCTGTTTTCTAGTTAGTCTACTTTATGTGTATAGGAGTCTAGGATGATGTTTATTTTGCTGAACTTGATTACTCTTTATTTTTGGGACCGAATCCGACCTGCCGTTGGGTGTGTGATTTCCTCACCGTTCATTGAAGATCTTATGGTGGCTTTGAGTTGTTATTACTCCACTTTGGGTCGTTGTCTCTTTGACACATTCCCCGTTTCCCTTCTTTTTTCCCTTTTTACCGGAAAGATGTGCTTAAGGTCCATAATAAAGATTGCTCATTTCATTCTGATACTTTAAAAACATGGGGGCCAGCGAGGAACCTATTTTATCATTTGAGCCTATGGGAATATCATATTTTTTATCATCTTCTCTGAAACTATTTAAGCAAATTTAACTAAACTGTATATTGAAATGATGTATGAAAGGTCCTTTGCAATGATTACTTATTTCAAAAGAAATGGGTGTCAATGGAGAACTTATAGCTAAACATTAGACACCATTGGTAAAACACAATTTTTTGGTTCTGCATAGCATAGAAGTATTTCGTCAGATGAGCAATACAGGCTCAGTCTCTGAGCCTCAAGTCTATATTAATCCTCTGGTTTTTAGATTTCAACGTTCTGATCTGAAAATGTCGCCATATAATGAATCAAAAAAGGTCGTAGTGCCATGTGTTGGTCTATGAATTATTGTCCATGATCACATGACACAGACACGTGTATGGCGTAGAAGGGCGGAATAATTGATTCTCGGAAACCATATATTATATCATGTTATCTTAGAACTTAGGTGTAAAAAAAAGTAAGAAAATGTGTTTGGGAAAGTTAAGTGACGGATAAGGATATTTTTGTCTTTAAATGAAAATGTGCTCCTACTTCAGGTTATATTAAGAAACACAATCCTTCATTTAGTAGATCTTTAGATTTTTTGAGACAACTCATTTAACACATTCTGGATTAATGATCTGGTTTTCTTGGATAATAATCTACTTCATGTACTGCTTAGTTTAGTGGTAAGGAATATCATATAAGTGAAAACAGTACTATTCATAAGTTATTCCATTTAAGTAACTATTGTCCTCAACCTTTTTGAATCTACATTTGTTCTTAATATCAAAAAGATAGCAATTAAACATGCAACATCCATCTAAAAAATGGTGAATGAAAGAATATGGAGTAAATGCACATGAGACAAAGTATCTACAAATACATGGTAAAAACAAGCAAAGTTACAACGTTTTTATTGTTGTTCTTCATCTTGAAAGTCATCATGAAGCCTTCAAAAATGAGCTGAATTTAAAGTTAACAAAAAATTATAATTTGTGTTTGAACAAAAGTTTGAATCAGAGTGTGATTACACATAGCACTGGAGAAAAATGTCAAATACGACAACCATTTTATGTACCCTTATTTCAATCAAGACAACAACAGAAGTACTAATAACAAAAAGATATTGGACCTGACATTTGTGTGTGTGTTTTTTTTTGTTTTGTTTTTGTTTTGTTTTTCCTTGGGTGGTGTTCTTTGTTTTCATCAAATCAAAACATTTGAATATCCATTTACCAAACTATGCTATGCAAAAGGGAGATACTCGGCCCAGCTATGGTAAATAACAAATACCCAAGTTACTGTGAAGTTTCCTGCATTATTTATGTTTCTTGAGTGCAGATCTAATAACATTTAGAAATCAATTATCCGATATAAGAGTAAAGGCTGAGGGCGAACAATTTACCAATAGGCGCAAAATAGAGAAAACAAAATCAGCAAAGGACAGAGCTATTCATCCGTAAGATATTCCTTAATTTCACACACAGTTTTCTTAAACTTCCATATTGCAACTTTCCAAATAAAATAATGATTTCAGGCCAGCACTGAAATACTGACTCCTGTGTGAAATAAGTATGAGGGAGATAAAAAAAAATGGAATATGCCTGCAAAAGCCGAATTCCAAAGGGACAAAAAAACCAAAGCTGGCGCAAAACCACCAGAGAATTGTCAACCACAGTAGTCCTAACTTGGTATATATATTTCAAAGGATTAGTGGGTAAAATAGGTTTAACAGCACGCCAACCCCCCCCCCTTTCCATTGCGGTAGTATCCAGTTGTAACTCGACATTACTTGATTTTGACAGGTCGAAAGACAGTAAAATGTTATTCCCGGTCCTATGTAAAGTGAGATGAAAGATATTTTTGGTGGCTGATTGGCAAATGTCACTTTAAACAGAAGACAAAACCAATCAAAATTCACGGTACATGTTTCTACTATAATCTCAAACAAGACCGAGTGTATACTAGTATTTGAAAAAAAAACACAGAAAAATATATAACTGATCTCTGTACACAGATATCAGAACAGCAAATCTGTATCAAAATCATCACCGTTAAAGACGGTGTTATATTTATTGATTAGTTAGAGTTTAACGTCCAATGACCAATATTTCAGCTATATCAGGACGAGAACAAGTTAATCAATTCAAAACAAATTGTAGGTAAAAGAAGAAAGAAATAAAGGTGGAAGGGACAACCGGGACAACGACTTTTGATTGCCACTGGAAAAGGGGAGAAATGGGTAGGGGCAGGAAATTTAGCCTTCTATACGACATCCAGTGCGTCTGCTCTCTTTAGAGAAATATAGAAGGGGTCTTTATACTGCATGGAGCGTAGCGTTTCTCCAGACAGTTTGGCTACAATGGTTCGCGGTCAGGCTTTCCGTATTATGACCTGACTACCCGGCAAAGACAGGGCATTCCCCTATCCACCACCTGGGGACGCGCCCGGCAGCTCTGTAGCCAAAGCCCCTGAAAACCTATTCAGGTGCCGGGAAGACGGTGTTATAAACAAGACAATTCAGATAACAAAAGCAACCGCATTGACAAATACGAAAAATTTCCGTACTTCATGCCTACGATCAAATGTTATGTTAAAAATAGCGGAACATGTTAGACGTTAACTATGATTTTTACCTCACAAATTTAAGAAAATTCTTACAACTTTCAAATATGCGTAATACACAATCTTTGTTATTTGAATTTTTGTATGTAGATTTGAAAATGTCTTGATTCAGAGATCACCGGATCAAAAAGGGCATAATGTTATGTGTTTTTCCTTGAAGTTTTGTCCCGGAACACGTGACACGGACATGTTTCTGACGCAGGCGGGTTAACTGATACTCGGATACCATCTATAATTTCATGGAGTCTAGCTTTCTGTTGTTAAGTAATATGTGCAGGTGTTTTGGGGAAACTTAACTGACAGATAATGATATCTTTGTCATCAAATGTAACTTCGCCTGACCTTCGTAAGATTATATTTAGAAATACAATCATTCATTTTATAGACTTTCACTATACCGATAAATCATATAAGACCATCTGTATAAATCAACTAGTATTCTTGGATAATTGTCTACTTCGTGCTACGCTTAGTTTGGTGGTTAGGAATACCATTAAACTAGGATATTGTGTAAATGATCTTTCCGTGCCTTTTTTTAACTTTCTTCCCAAATTTTCTTAGATTCTGGATTCGCAAACAAAAACCACAAAACAAAAGCAGAAGCAGTGTGAACCCCTACAAAATTTGGTTGATTGATTGATTAGTTAGAGTTTAACGTCCAATGAGCAATATTTCAGCTATATCAGGACGAGAACAAGTTAATCAATTCAAAAAATTGAAAGTATCAGAAGAAAGAAATAAAGGTGGAAGGGACAACCTGGGCAACGACTTTTGACTGCCACTTGAAAATTGGAGAAAAGGGTAGGGGCAAGAAATTTAGCCTTCTATACGACACCCAGTGCGTCTGCTCTCTTTAGAGAAATATAGAAGAGGTCTTTATACTGCATGGAGCGTGGCGTTTCTCCACACAGTTTGGCTACAATGGTTCGCGGTCAGGCTTTCCGTATTATGACCTGACTACCCCGCATAGACAGGGCATTCCCCTATCCACCACCTGGGGACGCGCCCGGCAGCTCTGTAGCCGAAGCCCCTGAAAACCGATTCAGGTGCCGGGTACAAAATTTGGAGGTATAATCAATTCAGCATGATCTCCTCTACACTGGCAGCCTTCGAATTCCTAGTAATAAGACAGTGTTTGTCAGTCCGGTAATAAACTCGGAATTTACCCAAACGTATCATTCTTATCTGTGAAATAGAATTAAAATAGAGAAAAAAGAAAACCGCCTAAAAGGGTGTTGCACTACAGACTCAAATAAAAGACAAAAAACAAACTTAAATAACGATAGAAATTTGGATAGCCGCACTTGGTAATGGCACTAGCAAAAGCTGGTGGTAGACTTAAACTCGTTTATGCATACCAGATCTTCCCATTTCTTAATCCCGTTTCCAAATAGTATATTAGACATACGAATACACCTTACTATCTCTAAGACCACTAACTCTAAAATAAAAAGAATGGGATAAAATGTTATTTAGAAAAGTAGGTCAAAAAGTGATCCTCACCAAATTGTCCCCTAGCTCAAGGAACCCAGTCTGCTAGTGAAACATTGTTCAACGAGAAAAAAATCAAACATTTCGGATGGTTTAGTAGTCATCATATATTTCAGTATATATCAGTATATATCGGCAGTATCAGGGAGAGGCCAGTATAAGTGTTACACCTGCAGGTTATTGGATTCAAAACCAATTAAAAAGATTCTTGTAGAAGATATACATGTAAGTAAGGATTCTCTCTAAGATAAACATTAAACGATATAAAGTATGGAAGGGGATATCCACCAAAAATATGTTCGTTTGTTCTTTGTTAATTTGTAGATTTGAAATTCCTTACATGTTTAATTATTTCTTTGTTCATTGTAAATTCGTCAATTATCTATTTGTTCTTTGTTAATTTGTAGATTTGTAATTTCTTACATGTTCAACTATTTCTTTGTTCAGTGTAAATTCGTCAATTATTTATTTGAGAAGTGCATTTTCCGACTTGGTAGCCTGTATTCAACATATGTTCATGTTGTTTCGTTCATGAGTACTTTGCTGCTTTTATAGTGCTTAATTTGTTCTTTGTATATTCTTCCAATATTTCCCTTTCAAAGCTAGTTTACTATTATCTTTTTTTACCGCTTATGTGTAACTCCTAAGCTTGATTATCCGTTAAACGTTCTTATTTGTATTAATCGTATTTTTCAAAATCGTCACGCTTATAATGTATGCATTAACATTTTACAAATGAAGAAAGAACACGTTACTCATGAGTGATTTTTTACCGGAAGCCGGTAGTGGGCGCTGGAATCAGGACAACTCGGACCAAAGACCGGTCGGACCAAGACCACTCGGACCAGTTTTGAGACAACTCGGACCAGAATGAAGAAGTACTAGCATCACAATTTTTATTGTTTGAATCACAAGCGATAAACTGTTAGCAAAGAAGAAAGATATAGATTCAAAATGCCACTGAACCAACATGACAGGCGATGATCAACAGAGCCAGCCTTTGTTGACCGGGGATATCTTCACCGTTCTCCATATACTTGAAGACCAAGCCGCCGATTGGGTACTATCGGTAAGGAAAGGCAGATACAAGTTGGTGGTGCAATGGCGAGCCAGGGAAGACAAAGAATTTGGGGATGGCATC